>WHVE01000284.1:0-151510 GCA_015178995.1 Trichophaea hybrida
ACGAAACGTTAGTCTTGCTTTGATGGTACTTCGAAGATATCATCCATAGTAATACCTTTGCCGTCCTCAGAAAGCTCCATGGCGATATTTGCGGCCTTGTCGGCCATATGGCAGGCATAGTTTCTTTCCGCGTCCCAATTCCATGGGCTCTTGATGTTGAAGAGATATTCTATATCTTCAAGCTTCCGCTGGTTGGTTTCAGGGTAGAGACAATACACCATTGGCAATGTTGACAAGCTGCAAGCCGCAAATACTACAAGAGTCCACGGTCCAATCGATTGGAACATTATGGGACACAAAAGAGTGAGCCAGCCGTTGCCGATGGACCAGCCGACGACGCCAAAGGCGCTACCTTTGACGCGGACCTCGAGGGGGAAAATTTCGGTTTGGTATACCCAGGGAATACACAGCTGTTGGCTATTTGTTAGCTACATCGCGGCTGATATTCCAGGCATGGACTACATACCCAAGATGCACCGAAAACGAACGTGAAGATGAAGAGACAAGCCGTAGCACCTTGTCCGTATGCAGGTCTACCACCATCTTCAGATGCTTTAGAGAGTCCACCAGCTGCAGCCATTGCGATAGCCTGGAGAACTGCACCGACGTACAAGATTTTCCGTCTGCCGTATTTGTCTAGGATAAACACCGGAATGAGTGTACTTAAACAGTACGTGATCTAAAGCTTGTCAACTTTCCTTCCCAAGACCTGAATAAATGGCACTCACGTTATTACACCCAGCGATCAAGTTTGCCATCTGAGCCGAGAAACCTATTTTGCCATCCTATCAATACAACAGCTCCGAAGCTCTAAGGCGGAGTGAGAGCCTACCAGCAGCTCTAAACATGACTGGCGCATACACAGTAACACCAGCAACACCCACCCATTCCTGGATAACTTGTAACCAGATAATAAGGTACGTCCGGCGGGTGATATGCATCCCTCCTTTTCCGGTTCCAAAGATCATGGACATATAATTCGTCGGCCCATTAGTTTCCATAAATCGTTTTTCCGCTCTAACAGCAGCCACGATCTCTTTAAACTCCTCCTGGGTAGATGCCCAATCGCCCCCGCGGAGCGCAGCAAGAACGTATCTTGCCTCCTCGTCCTTATGCTCTTTGGCGAGCCATCGTGGGGATTCTGGGAAGAACCAGACTATCGAGAGGAGGATTGCCAAGGGGAGAATTTGGAATGCGATGGGGAATCGCCAACGAATTTGAGCGTTGCCGTTGTCAACAAATGAGAGGCCGTACTACCTTACATCGTTAGCATGCTAAGATAGAACGCCTGAGTGATGGGATGAGTGATAGACTTACAGCAAGCCAATAGGCAATAACCACCCCAAAGATGTTGGAAGTAAACTCGATAGAGATCATCTGTCCGCGGGAAGAGTGGTCTGCTACCTCTGTGGCCTAATCCAGAGTATTAGCACAGTTAATTAGCCTAACACATGTTCCCAAACACATACCCAAACAGGTACGACTGAGTTAAGAATACCAGTTCCAACTCCATTAACAATTCTAGCTATCAACATCCATGAAACATTCAGTGCTGAGCATTGTAGCCCCGCACCAATAATTGCGAAGGCCGCTCCGAAGGCAATTCCTTTAATACGGCCGTACTTATCACCAGCCCAACCGCCGAGGAAGCAACCGATCAGGGTTCCTTAGAAAATAGTTAACACCAAAAGTATTCAGCAGTCGACAAGTAACATACCGAAATAGTAGATAGCTACGATTCCACCTATTTCAGGAACGACGGTCAGAGCATGATGAATACAATAAGAATATTACACACCCTCCAGCAATCCATTCGTAACCTGCGGTTCGTTTTTCTCGTCGATATAACCGTATCCCATCAATTTAACATAATCTTCACCTGTCAACTCCAATAACGGGCCATCAAGACTGTCGTACATACGATTGGAAGCGTTGACTCCAGCTGTCATTCCTTGGTCGTACCCAAAGAAGCAGAAGCTCACACAAGCAAGCACAGTAATCCTACATGATATATTAGCAACCCTCTAGGCCAACCAATCTGTAACGCATACCAAAACCGTAGTTTCCTCCCCCTCCATCTATGCACAACATTCCATCTGTGTATATCAACTGAAGCAAATGATGCTGAGTGGGAGTTTTCATCGTCAATAACGTCATCCCGTAACTTATAAGTCACTTCCTCTGGTGGTGAGATTTGAGTGGAAAGATTGGACATGGTGATATGCTATAAGGAGAGCAAAGAAAAAAAAGAAAATCGAAAGAAAAAAAGGCTTTTGGTGTGGGAACCCCAGCCCTTTTGTAGACGTTTGCAGCTTGTCCTCGGAACCAGGAAATCTCACGATGTGCGGGGTATTTAGGTTTCGAATCTTCGACGATGCTTCTTTGGGAATTGGGCCATTGGGCCGATCTTACTATTTGCCATCAGCTGGTGCGTGCGAGAGTTTGGCCCGGGGTGAAGTGAGCCGGCTTGATGAAATGCTACATATTCGGATGCGAAAAGAATCAGCTTGAGACAATTTCACTTACTTCTTCTAGGTATTTTTTTCACTCATATTTGCTTCGCATATTGCTATTAATCTGGCAGCTCATGAGCTCATTGATTCCTTCTCTCTGAACTCGAACAGACATGTACGGGTCCCTCTCATTCTCTGGAGCTTATATTTGTTTAGGTTCTGCTGACAGGTATGAAGGTTTGGAACACCTCCGCTAGCAAATCCAGACCCTTTAACAGCCCGGTAGAGAGCTGAAGTTTGTTCGTTCAAGGCGAATGGGTGCCTTTGAGGATGCTGAACATCTTCGAAATGCGGTAGCTAAACACGCTCAACGAATGATACTGAATGTTTTAAGTGACAACATGAACATGCAGCAACATTAATACAGTATGACGGAGTGATCCCGCCCGTGTTCAGCAAATTCGCTTCTATCGAAAATTAATTACACTTAGTTAGGATTGTTGAGAACAAAATCAATATCCGCGCCCGAAACTGTAATCACATAGAGTTCACTGTGACGAAAGACACCATGAGTAACTTAACTTTGCGTTCATCAGCTGACAACTGCTCATTGTTTCTAGCAGATTCTACTTTACGGTTCATGACTAAGGCTTCTTACTGTGGCCTTGACCTAAGGTATCATTCGGTAGTCATAATCGTCCAACCTCCGGGGGCTTCGACGTCGACTTGAACTCTAGTTCCAAAGCGGGATGAAGAGACGGCCAGTCCCTCCTCGTTCACTGGGCAGCCATACATCATAACGCCAAACAACCCTTGATAGCCACAGACACAGCAGTGCACAAGGCTCGTACATGAATTGCAACCGTCCTTCGGTAACTAGTAATTCAAGCAGTGAAAGAAAGCCCGTAGCGGAGGCCCGTTCATCCACAATAATAGTGGTTACCGCTCACTACGTATTCTCCCGGGATCATCACCTCAGGCTCCTTATCGCCAATACCCGTTAGATTTCAAGTGTCAACTAGGCCAACTCGTGCGCCTTAATTTTGATTTACCATCCTCATAGTTTACAGATTGCCTTCAATGGCATCAAGTAGGCAATACAGCGGGTATCAACAGCAAACCAAACTATCCTCATACATTCTCCCAGCAAATCTCCATAATTATCATCATCATAATACCATAATGTGAGACGTACCGACTTCATCTTCTTCAAACCACTAACGAATGTATGGGTGGTATATAAAATGTACGCAGATAGATAGTAGGTAGTCTGTAGCAGAATCATAACAATCGTCATCGTCTTAAATAAAACATAATGAAATCAATCAGCCCTCACACACCCAAAGCAAAAGCAGAAAGTGAACACCAGAATATACCGATAGAACTGTTTAGACAAAACAAAAAAAATAGGCTGCAATCAAGAACCCTTTGCAAGATATGTTTGATTCTCAATCGTCACACTCTTGGTCTATACCTCTCATCCATCGTCAGTCAGCCACTCCCCATCCAGAGAGAAGCGAATACTTGTAAACATACCATATGGTTGACCTTGTAAACCCCCACTAGCCTCGCCGCAAGCTCAAACATATTATTCCTCAGCGAGATAACAATAAACTGTGCGTTCTTTGTTCTCTCCTTGATGTAGCTCGCGACAATACTAACATTCCTAAAATCCAGCGCCGCATCAATTTCATCCATCACGTACAGCGGTGTGGGCTTGTAATGATGCAGCGCAAAGACCAAAGCCAAACTCGACAGCGTCTTCTCTCCTCCAGACAAGTTGGAAATATTCTTCCAACTCTTCTTTGGCGGCATGACCGAGAACAGTATACCCTCCGAGAACGGATCGAGGGAGTCGACAAGTTCGAGCTCCGCGTTCCCACCCATGGTGATCATCTGGTACATTTCTTTCAGCCGGAGGGAGATAGTATTAAACCCTTCCATGAATTCGTCGAGACGACATTTCCGGAGGTCGTCGAGTCGTCGTTTGACA
Organism: Trichophaea hybrida; assembly: GCA_015178995.1. Lineage (NCBI taxonomy): Eukaryota > Fungi > Ascomycota > Pezizomycetes > Pezizales > Pyronemataceae > Trichophaea > Trichophaea hybrida. Next base: position 4,447 of record WHVE01000284.1, read on the forward strand.
GTATCTCGGTTCACGACTGCCTCTTGCAGGTCGTTGTTGCGGGCGGTGTATTCCTCGACGCGACGACGGTACTCAGCTAGGACTGAGAGATCGATATTGATGTCTTTGATCTTCTCCTCGAGGACAGCAATTTGGCTTTGGAGCTTGACTTTGTCCATGTCTGCGAGCTCGTCTTCGGTATAGATGGGGAGTGTTTCGTGGGGTTCACCGTCATCTTCTTCTCCACTCAGGTCCCTGGTTTTGTTAGCACATGTAATTAGGGGGGGAGTGGGAACCGGGGCACTCACTTGATATTCTGCAGCTGGAGCTTCCCGAGCTCTGCTTGCCAATATCTAGACCGCTTCTGGTTCTCAGTAAGTGCTTTTTGGTGTTCTTCCAGTTTATTTTTCATCTCGATCTCAGCAGCGCGGGTCTTATTCAGCTCCGCCAATTTTTCGTCAAGGTCTTCCTTAAACGCGGCCAGTTCGTCCTTCTTGGTTTCGAGATACTTTGTGCATACGTTAGTATACATTCCTCAAATACTTGACGTAAAGCACCTACACCTTGCGCTTCATCTGCCTTTTCCTGGTTCACCCTTGCATTATTCTCGTGCTCCTTCATATCTTCACGTATCCCCTCTAGCTCAACCTCATTACTCTCCAATTCCTCCTCCGCGGTTGTGATTGTTTTCTCGGCCTTCTTCTTCGCCTTCTCTGATTTTGTCCTACCCAGATCTGCGGCCGAAATCTGTTCGTTGAGTGTCTCAAGCTGCTCCCGGATTCCATCGACCTTTGATTTCTGACTTCTGAGTTTGATACCGCCGACTTCCATGATTTTATCCTGAAGAGACTGAATCTCCTCTTCCACTTCCGCCGTCTCGGCTTGGAGCTGTTCGATCTCTTTTTCTAGACGCTTGATGTTCTTTTCCAGCGCAGCAACGCGGCTCTGGTCAGTAGCTGAAGCACCCTTTTCCTTTGCCAATTCCGTGACCCTCCGTTTCGCATCAGCCATATGTTGAACGGAAGATTTAATCTCCAGCTCTATCTTTGACATAGTAACATCGAGTTCGGGTATCCGCTCGTTGGTTTCCCGAAGGTCAGATTGAAGCTTACGCTGCTCGTCCTGAAAGTCCGCATATGCTTTTTCCAGCGTATCTCTATCTCGCTCTAACTTTTGAATCGCGTCCTTAGAGATTTGCGCCGGTAATTTACTGGACATCCGGCCTTTCGAAACCACCCTACCACCTCCAGTCATGGCACCAGAAGCATCAATGAGCTCACCACTAAGAGTAACCACACGCCATCGTTTTGCACCATAAGCAATACGTTTTGCCTGCTGGAGATCGTTCGCTACCAAGGTATTCGTTAGTACACTGTGGAACGCAGGCGCAAACTCGGGTGACTTCGGCTTGATCAAATCGAACAAGCGAGACGCATTTTCGGGAGTGTTGATACGAGACAGGTCCCGCTTGGGCAATTTGTCCAGACAAATAAAATTCGCGCGGCCAAGGTTAGTTTTACGAAGATACTCGATGCATTGTTGGCCAACCTCGACTGAATCAACAACCATGTTTTCCAATGCCGGGCAGGCGGTTGAAACTGCGATGTCAAACTTGTTGTCAATGGTTCCCAGATTTCCTAGGCGGCCATGGAAACCCTCTATTCTTCCGGACTCCTTCAGTCTCATAAGTGCAGTCAAAACCTGGCCTTGTGATTGAGCTGATGACATAGAAGATCTCGCCTCGTCTGCCTTCTCCCTAGCTCCAGAAAGGTTATTCTTTAGTTGAGGCTCTTTCTGTGCCATCTTCTGGATCTCGGCTTGAAGTTTTCGTGCTTCCTTCTCCAAGCCGGCCCTTTCTTCCCGACATGCCTCAAGTTCAGCCTGCTTTGTTTCCCGTGCATCCTCGATGGTACCAATCTTTGCCTGCGCCTCCTCTAGGGCAATCCTACTAGCATTGCTTCTCTCATGTATAATATCCAGCTCACTCTGGGCAACGGCGATAGCTGATCGTTTCTCATTGATCTTTTCATTCCAAGGTTCAAGTGATTTCTGTTTGGCAGCGATTTGATCCGAAAACTCTTGCGTCTTTTCCTTCAAACTATCACGAATCCGTTCAAGCTCTTCCTCATCGACCTTAAGATTTTCTGTAAGTTCGGCGGCTTCAGCATCAAACCTCTCCCTGTCCCCTTGGTGTCGTTGTATGAGAGCTGTAGCCTCCGAAGCCTGAAGTTTGCTTGTTTGAATTGTCTTTTGGAGTTTTTTCTGCTTTTGGGCCAGAAATTTTTCCTTTTCCTTGAGTTTGACTCCCTCCTTGTCCGCTCGGGCAGTTTCACGGTGAATGGCTTGTGTTTGTTTTTCAATGTCCTTCAAACTGTCAGCAATTCAAATGGCAGAGATGCAAAGTACTGTGCTTACTTCTATTTCTTTAGCACCAGACTTGTACTTCTTCTCGAGCTTCTTAATTTTATCTTCTGAGCCACGATGATTCTCAAGTTCAGTATCCAGCTCCGCTTGGATTTGTGTCTGTCCGAAGTTAGTGCCCATCGCTCGCTGAAAGTTACAGCAGGGTTGGGAACATACGATCATTTCAGAGGTAACACGTATGTTCCCGTCACTGTCCGCAATATGCAGTTGAAAGAGCGCGCATTTCTGCAGCGCAATATCATTCTCGGTCCGAATATAGTCCAGTGCAATATTCTTTTTATCCTCCAAAGAGTTTTTTTCTTTCTCAACGTGCTGTACCCGACTATTCTTCTCCGCGCAAACATCGTTTAGCTCTTCGGCTTGAGTTTCCGATTCTTGAATTGGTTGCTTGTATTTGCTAGTTCCAATAATATCTTCCAGATACTCCAAAAGACCATCGTCATGTTCGGTTAGAGCCTTTGGTTTCATTTGTGCGATCGATTCAACCTCACCCTGAAGAATCAGGAAACGTTTGTGATCAAGATCGATACCCCGTCCGCGCAAGAGTGTGGTAACTTGTGTGTAATCACTGTTTGAGCCATTGATATAATATCTGCTCGAATTATTTTTGAATGCTCGCCTCGAAATGACAAGTTCTGTGTCCGATATAACCTGAGACCCGCCATCCGGTAAGTCTAACACCTCATGGAAATAAACCTTAACCTCACAGAAATCTAAGTTAGGGAATGTTGACGAGTTGTGGATCAACGCCGAGATCTTTCCTTGCCGCATTTTACTGGCTCGGAATCCAAAGACAAACAGCAATGAATCGATGACATTAGACTTTCCCGAACCATTGGGCCCAACCACCGACGAGAACGAAGGGTGAAATGGGCCAACCATTCTTTCTCCCGCATACGACTTAAAGTTATTCAATACTAAATGCGTGATGACAAGTCTTTGTTTGGGTCCACTGGGTTCCTGGGAAAGTTGCTGAGAGAGTAATGCGTTGCTTCGAGATTTAACGACAATCGGAGGAAGGTCTTGGGACAACACAGGAGGTTGCGACGGTGATGGTGATTGCTGCCTGTTGTCTGACGGGCTGCGTCCCGGGACACCCAAGAATGCATCTGACTTTACCGACCTTGCTGACCTTGCCGGTGAGGGCTGGATATCCGTTCGCATTGGCGATAGCTGCAATGGGATAGGAGTATCTGTTGTCGGAGGCGTTGCATGCTGTGGTGTTTGCGGTTGCGGCGTAGGAGTTCCATGTGGTGGTGTCTGCGACGGCACCGTAGGAGTGGCGTGCCGTGATGTCTGTGATGGGAGCGCAGGCGTGGCGTGCCGTGATGTCGGCGGCTGCAATTGCGGTGTTGGAGTTTGAACCTGTGGGTTCTGCGGGGTCGGAGAAACATAAACAGAGGGATTCGATGCAGCCTCTGATGGGGTAACTGAGACTCGTGTTCTACGTGCACCACGGCCTCCCCTTGCACGTGTGGCGGGCCTGGTTGTACCCCGTCGCGGCTGGAGCTCGGAAGATACAGTTCGTCGTGTGCGGCTTGTTGTATTAGTAGCAGCGACAGAAGCAGCCGGTGTTAAAGATGCTAATCGCCTCGACGCCCGCCGTGGTGTCTGCGGTGCTGGCGTGTATTCATCCTCTTCATCATTGACTTCCTCATCCTCTTCCTCGTCTGACGAATCGACAACCTGCTGACGCTGCGCGGCCGCACGGCGGGAAGGTCTAGACATTATCACTAAGATTGAGAGAGTGATGTAGGTGTGGAGTGAAGTCGCAAAGTTGGCGGCGACGATGTTAAACGTGGGGCAAGTGTTGCACTAAGACCAAACAAATACTGCTAGCATGTCTTGGCAATCACGCAATCACGTGGAACATCTCATATCAACGTTTCTCACATCCTCTATCACTCCCTTCTCTTGCCATTAGATACCCCAACCACAAAAACAACCACGCCACCAAACGCCCAGTATAACCGCGCAACTATCTATCCGAACAGAAATAAAGTAGAAAGCAAGAAACCCAACTCTACATGACCATACATCCAGGATCCCCAGCATTCTTTCCCATCCCTGCCCCAGTCCGTAGCTGTACATTCCTCCACTGCTCCAGCACCACCTCATGTTCATTCTCCTTCTGCTTCTCCTTCGTCTCTCTCGGAAAGTATGTCTTCAAGAAGTTGAGCAACCCTACATCCAAATTCCCTACATCTGCGTGAAGCACCACATCGCATCGACACATGGGACAGAAACGCTTCGCTTCCCGTTGGAGTTTAACAAGACAGCGGACGCAGAAAACATGAGAGCAGGAGAGGCGGACGGGTTTGATACTGATGGACTGGCAAATGGGACACAAGTAGTCATCGAGTTGCGGGATAATTGTCAGGAGCTTCGAAGACATGGTGAAGCATATCGCCTTTGCCAAGTGCGCTGCAAGAAAGGGAGTGGTGGCCACGAACATGGGGAACGTCTGGCGAGCTCCGAAGGCGGTACGCTTATCGAATTCTATTCCCCAAAATGGTCAGTTGACAAGCATGTTAGAAGATCAAGGAGACATACTCTTAAGGATTTTCATCATAGCCATCTTGTTGATGGCTTGGAACCTCAAAACTCGAAGCACCTCCTCATTCACACCAAAAAAGCGTCGGAATAGAACTCCACTATTTTTATGCTTGAAACTTTTCCGCAAACCCAATCGTTCAACCTCATTTAAAAACTTATCCAATCGTGCTTGTGCATCATCCACGTTTCGCTCTTTATGTGCTTCAATCTCAAGATTCGAAAAGAAGATACCCATCTCGAGGTAGACCCGAAAGATCTCTCGCCACGGATAGAGATCTGAACGTGAGACCAGACTCATTGGTGTGGCCACAGCAATGACAGAATTTCCGATAGTAACGATCTCGTTTTCAATTGTTTTTGCCGCACTGGATTGGACCTGGTCGAGCGCAGACAATTCAGAGGTGAGGGTGTGAAAGAACTCGGTGTCGTTATTCAGCGGAATTTCAATCGTCGATACCGGCTCTTGGGCCTTTTGCTTTGCCCCGTCAGAGTCCACGGTGCTGAATGTCTCGGACGCTGTCTCGGATGTTGTCTCGGATGCAGTGTCGTCAGAACTACAGGTCAGATCGCTTGCGGTTGATGCCCGTCTATTGCGTGTCTGTAACAGTCGTTCCAACGACCTTCTGGTCTCCTCCGACAATCCCAGATCCAACTGTAGCCCATCACGTCCATGAACTGTCAAAACCAACTTGGGTTGGAAACTCTGCATAGTACCTAAAACCCATCCACCATATGAGCAAAAACTCTCCCAGGGGGGACCGAAAGCCACAACCTACCATCAAACATGTACTGAAGTTCGGCCCCATGGGAGCCTCGACTCTCGGATTCGGAAATCAGGGCTTTGAGCGTGTCCACATTCAAACCCAATTCAGAAAGCTCACGTTGCAACCTTTTGATGCACTTCTTGAGCTGTCGATACTGAATCGCAGCAGCCTGCCATTCCAGTGGGAAGTTCTCAGAGGATAGTGTTTCGTTGAAGGTGTGGCCGAACTTCATCGTTGCTGGTTGGGTATCACTGACGATCTATATTGTATTTCTGCCGTCACTACGTCTCTTTGGGTCTTTCGTTTATTATTATGTCTCTCAGAACTTGGACCTGGACCATCTGGTTCGTGGATTGTCGAATCTTGGAGGCTTTCGATAAAGAAAATTCTTGGTGTTGTCTTGGAAAGAAGAATCCTTTCTAAAGTTCAAAAAGAAGCTTATTTAGCTCCGTCAGATCAGCGCAACTTTAAATCGTGAGGCAAAACCATGCGGTGGGACCATCACCCTTTTGTAGTTCATCCATCCAGGGCTTACGAGTAGCCCACTCAGCTAGCCACGAGGCTAGGAGGGAAGAACTTTTTCCAAGATTCCCCCCCCTCCCCCCAGTGCAGAATAAGAAACGCTTGCATGCAACAAGCGAAGCGGACGCTTCGACATGGCGAAAGTGGCGATAGTACGCTTGCTTCTTTCGGCTACGGCCATCACGAGGTGTGCACAACCATGGTTTTCCGATAATAATCTGGATGCGAGCCAATCAATTAGCCATGGGTGGGTGGGAGGGAGGCAGCAGTTTCAAGAGCACACGACACATTACCCAGAGTGGACAGACAATGAGGTAATTCCGCAGCATTACACCATATTGCAGAATTTTGTTTCTATGTACTATACGGTAAGGCACAATTTCCTGCATCTGCGGGCCTGCAGCTGCTGCTCCGCCTCGCGCGCTATGTGCTAAGGGGAAGAGTATTCTAGGCTTTGCGAACGACAGTTGTTAGATAACGCTTTTACGTATCGGTATCGATGGGAGAGAGGTAAATCTAGAGTCATACAAAAGCCTCAGATACCATGTGTGGTAGTGGTGCTTGAACGCTGGAATCACCGGCTATCACATAACATGGATCCCTACAGCCTTTGATAGAGTACTTGTTCCAGCATTTAGAATGAGAATACGCAAAAGCAGATATTCAAGCATCAAAGCTTACCTGAACCAGCTGGAAAAAACTCCAGGTTTATTATACTCATAGGGTGCATATTCTTGCACTAATTAGTACTCTACACCTGCTTCCTATACGATGTTCATAGGTATCCTACACAGCACACCTAGCTATCCTGGACCAGGACTCGCGAAATACCGTGACTGAGGGGATCATTGACGCCACTCCCGGGATATATTTTATCATCTCCACTCTTAGGATGTACCTCCCGTTCTTTCCGGGGACAGGGTATTCGGCACCGAAAAAGTCTCCATTCATGGTGACTCACGGGGGCATGTCCTGAGAGAAGCCGTTCCTTTCCTGGCAGGTATAGGCTGCTGGTCGGGTAGGAGTCAAATAATTCTTCCTGAAGAGTGGGGGGATCTACGGATTCTTAATGCCCATTTGTTGGTCTGTCGGTCGGTTAACGTCAACACAATTGCTGAATGTCTTTCGTCCAGTTATTCGAAATCCTCCTCTACAATACCCACATCCAGGGCCTCAATTTCCGAGGCTTCAGATGGAGAGTTACCAACTTCTTGAGCAATTCATTGTCCAAGGCCGAACTTTCGCCTTCGTGATCCGTGAGAACTAGTAGCTTCAAAACTGCCACACCCAACTTGCAACAGGTCTTTCCAATGGCCAGCTGCTGCTTCTTCCGACGCCAAGGCCAGAAATGATGTCATATATAAAATGGCAGCCTACCTCCCGGCATTCGGAAAGCCTTGAACACAGATCCTAAGGTCCAGTTACCGGGTCACGCCGACCAGAGACTTGCACCTCTCTTTCGGCCCCTGATGTTAGATGGTGTATCGGTATGTTGAAAGTAATAGAGCAGGTACTGGCCGCTTAAGGATAACCTCTCTGCCAAAGTCGCTCAATGCCTAGGACGTGGTATAACTGTGCCAACAGTCGAGCAACGAAAGGCTGTCCAAAACGACCGATTTTGTATACGAATGGGCCCTGAGAACGAACCGAAGCGGAATGACACGCAGCTCGAACGTGTGACTCGATGCCGGCCGTACAAGAGTCAGCGGGATTAGAAAGGAATTGGCGTCTTCACCCTTGAGCGATGAAGGCGGAGTCAGAAGTGATTATTGAGGATGAAAATGATGCTCCACATCCAGTTATTTCAATACATGAGCAGCCCCCCCGCCTGCTGTATCAAATGTCAGCTCAAGAATCTATCCCCACAGATGCAAACGCTTCGCAAGAATAATTGTATGATCCGAACTCCGACTTGCCTCTTGGCTACAACTGATTGACATGGTTTGGTATAGTCTACCGCCGGAAAACACAAGAATTTAAAACAAACGAATAGCGCTGGAGATGGAGATGAAAACAAGAAAGAGTAAAGAAGAACAAGAGCGAGTGGAGGATATAGAGGGTTCTAAAACAAGGCTTGTATTATTTCTGGACGTCCTAACCTCTAGAGCTCCTATTTAGTGAATGTACCCAAGTACCCTGTAGGTCACTTTCTATGGCCTACCAGAGCAGCTCGTTGTTCATCTGTTGGTGCAGTACTGGTACTCGCATTCATTGGTCTGCACTCCATATATGTCAAACATCACAAATCACCGCCTTCGAAGTTCAAACGCCATAGAAATATCTTGCATCGACTATTACAACGCATATATAAAAAGAGTTTCTCCAATCATAAGAATCATAATACTTACCACATAAGTAAACTCGTCACAATCATCAATCTATCCCAAACGCCAAATACAAAGAAATTCAAATGCTTTAATCAAACCTTCGTCTTCAACTTACTCCCCGCCAACTTCCACCTCGTTGCCAAAAACAGCATGCTAGCACCCATCAACACAGAGCCTGCAAATATCTGTGCCCCTCGGAAACTCCCATCATACTTTGACACCAGCGCACCTGCAATCGGATTCCCCGTGAGGGCGCCAAAACTCACCACCGCAAAAAGTGCGCCACTACGGACTCCGAATTCCCTGATATCCGAGATCTGCGCCACAAGCGCCGGGGCCAACGACACAAACGCACCCGTCGAGAATCCGTACAAGGCCGCAAACAAGATAATCGGGATGCTTCCGGTGGAGGGGGTCCACAGTGCAAAAACCAGAAATGCGGAAAGGTACGATATCATCACCATCATGTTGAAGCGCCCAATCTTGTCGCCGATGTAGCCGGGTATGATCCGGCCAAAAATCGAGGCGGCGTTGAGAATTGAGATCAAGTAGTTGGCAAGATCGACAGACATGCCGTGACGCAGTCCATAGAGCGGAAGGTAGTTGAATGGTAGGAACATTCTATTTGGGTCAGAGTAATTTCGCAATGGAGAGAGGGAGGGGGAATACCCAAAAAAGAAAAGGAACGATGCGCAAACCATGAGTGTGTATGGGAAGTCCTTGAAATGCCGGGTGAACTCGCAAATCGTCCATGGTGTTGCGCCCCGTGGAGACAGACGAGATACAAGCGTCAAGTTCGCAACCACCATCATGGCGAGTATCAGAAACGCAGTGATGCGCATTGACCAGCCGAAACCGACGTGTACTATGAGACGCCGAATCATGATGGGAAAGATGACACCACCTAGGGAAGATCCAGACGCCGTTATTCCAAGAGCAAATGCACGACGTTTGTAGAACCAGGTCGAGACACATCCCACAGCCGGATAGAATATCATGCTTGCGCCGATAGCAGAGCACATCCCCTGGGAAAGTACGAAATGCCAGTATTCATGCGAGATGGAAGCCATCATCAACCCAAAAACGTGGAGGAAGGTTCCAAGAAGCAGAATATACCGCGGTCCGTGGGCATCGAACATTTTTCCAACAATGGCTCCCCCGAAGAACATGAAGAATGTCTCTAGACTGCTGATCCATGCAATCGTACTCGGCGAATAGGCCTTCAATTGGTTGTTTTGGTAGTAGCTTTGAAATATCCCGATAGCATTGATCCACCCTATCGAAGTCAGTCGTCACATCCCACATCATGATGGAAGTTTGGGTTTTACCAAAAGAACAGAACAAGCAACAAAAGGCGCCGAATACGCACAACCATGCCTTCAACCCGCCGTCTGGAAATGCCTGGGGACTGTGCTGAGAAACATAGGTCTCCTGCTTCTCCAATTCTTCAAAGTGACCCTCGGTAGCATCTCCTTTCGACACTTCACCAGCTGCCACTTCTCCGGTGCTGGTAGATGTTGAGACGATCGATCCGGCTTCTATTCGTTTGATGCGTTCTGCTTCCAAGGTGAAAGAGGTGGCAGTTGATGGTGGTTGGGCATTGGGTTGTGCTGGATACAATTGTGACATGTCGGTGGAATAGACGGTATCTGGGTGAAGCAGTCAAGTTGAGGGGATTTGTTGCTTAAAGGAGGAAGAGGAGCAGTCTGTGGGTATGTTAAGGCAGTTTATATATCAGTGCGTTTTCACCCAGACGTGGGAGAAGGAAAATCTGACTGACTCGTAACTGTCCATCCTTGCATTCGGAACGGAGATCTTCCATCTGGAGCAGAGTAGTAAACACCGCTCTAAGAATTAAAGACGGATTGCCTGAATTAAGCCTCTGTATCCAGGTCGTGCCACTTTGCGCCCACCAGCTTCCCAACAGGAGCAGAAGCAGCAAGGATTGGCGGGACTGCCGTCGGTTCCGCTGCGAACGATTGGGTCGCTTCATCGCGTACATTCAGATTTAGGGCTTGAGCCGATGACCCGTTAAAGTGAGCCATCAAGACTGCACTCATCATCACCGCTGACGTTCGTGTTCGGCCTTCTCCAGAGCGGGTGGTCTTCGCAGTACTACATATGAGTGCATTTGTAAGACAAAGAATTTCTAATGATCTCAGTTATGACGCCATTCCGGCGGCATGCGAAAACTGCCAATCACGATGGGTTGTAACCGAGCTTTGACCTCATTTACAGGTGTAGCCATGTGCGTCTCGGATCTCGGCACGACACTAATCAGATTACTGTCGAACTCCGAGGTTGGGGTTGGAACTGAGGCGAGATATACGCACCAAACGACCATGTCTCAGATTGCCGCATAGGATTTAAGTTATTAGTTATAGCTCTCGCTTCCTAGGGCCTTGCTACTCGATATAAATCATCAGAAACCGAGCTAGGAGGAGGCTGTGAAGACTACCTTGGTTTGATCGTTAATACGATGAATAGATGGAGTCATCAAGTCATATCACCCTTCATCGCTGAAGAGCACTTTTCTTACCACCGCCAAAGCACTTTGAAGAAATCAAACGACGTCTGTTTTAAGACTGTCTGTGCCATAAACACAATCTTAACCGCCTGGGAACGTTGTTTAGGAATCAAATGACTGCCACCAACCATTTCATACTCCCGCCCCCGTAATAGGATTTTTACTCGCCTATTGGGTTACAAGTGCACACTCGTTTGTACCAAATGATATAGAAGTAATATCTAAACAAATACAAAGTCGTTACTTAGGTAGAACTGTGTGAAATTGGCCCAAACTTGCTTTTGGGCATGTGACTAAGAGCCCCCATGGTTACCAGCCTAAAATTTTCGAAACTGTTGCCAGCGGAAGTGTCCCCGGAATAGTGCCGAAGAAATATAATGGTGATTAGTTATTATATTGATTACAACCAGCTGCCGACTAGTATTCAATGCATGTGGTGTCACTCGCTCCCAAACAACGCCTTCCGGGAGTTACAACTCCAATATGTACTCACAACAAAACGAGGAGTCTAGCCTCGGCAGTTTATCGGAAACTTATACCGTATTATAATGGCTTTCGTAAGGACTGGTTGGTATCATGTTCGTATGAAACAGCCGCGTCTGGATTTGGGCTTATCTTTCAACGAAGCCATCTGACAATTATGCGAGCTGAGAAAATCTGGTCAACGAGAGCAGCAGAGAGCAAGATATCCGACTCATTTCACCTTTTATCTGCAATATTGAGGATTGCTGACAGCACCTTACAGTGCCAACAAGATTAATTATCGTTATAAGCATGCCAGGTATCAAGCAAACGTGGATCCGGACTGTACCATGACATCTATTTTGAATTGCAGGGTACCCACGATGGACAAACGATTAGAGGAGCGATTAAGTTCAATGATCTATTTAGAATGATGTGGTAAAATGTGCAGTCCACAATTGACACTGGAATATATTAGTACTAATAGATACTTCAATCCCACCTCATCTCCTCTCCTCATCCCCCGCCTTCAATAACATATAAAGGGATGGAAATAGTTGTGAATACATGTATGCTATAGATGACGCCTTTAACCCAGCAGGGTGCCATCGTGAAGGAAATAAGAAACGAAAATAGCGCAAAAAAACGCCCATCCCACCAGCCAACCAAAATAAAGTTCAATAGATGCACTTTGACTATACGTATCAATGAAGAAAGAAGAAATATAGAACTGAACTGAAGCCATAAAGAATGGGTATCAAGAAATTAAAAAAACACCCACCATAACTGCAATTGATGATGCTACTACGGTGCCACGACACTTGCGCGTCTGTGCAAAGACCCTACTTCCTGGTCGTTCTTTCCCGTCTGAATCTCCGTTAGTCTATAGATTAATAACTCGATCTCTTCATGTGCTATCGTGCTATACTTCAGAAAAATGGGTGAAGGAAAAGCGAATCTTACTCGTCCAACCCCCAAGCCCTTCTCTCACAAACATCACTCTTCCTTCGTCTCCTCTCACTCCGCGGCGGGGCAAGGAAGTAACCATCATCATCATCCCACATATCCCATCCGAGACCTAGATCTCCACGTTCGGCGAGCGAGTACGCAGCGCCGGTAACAGCTCTTGTCGCAATCCTAGCTGCTATTGAAAACATCATGGCTACCAAAAATGCAGATGGTTTAAGCACTACAAAGTTTGCAGTGGCAGCCGCAACGTCAGCTGCCCTTGCGAGAACCAAGGAGGAGGTCGTCCTTCGCAATCTTGGCCGTATAGTATGCGGATCTATTAATGCTGTTGTAGAAGGACGTGGACGCAGCGGAGTTCGGGGTAGGTGTACATAGTCGGCTTCGGATTCAGATTCAGAATCTAAAGGTAACGCTGGGGCTGGCGAGATCTGTGTCGTAGTAAGGCTTACAGTTGGTATGGCCTGGTTTCTGTCTTGACTCCGCTGGCGGCTTTCAGGATGAACCAGTTGTGGAGCAAGGGTATGCCATTGCGTTAGTGTCGATGGGCGTTCTGGTGTTGTAGGACAACTTGATTGCCGCGATGGTGTTCCCAATACTGAGGAATCATTAAGAACTGGAGGAGCAACAAATGGCGCCGCAATACCAAATGCCTTCTGCTTGGGAGACAGCGGGCTATGGGGTGGTGAAAAATCCCGCCATAGTTGCGTTTCGGGGGAGGGGTACTCGTCATCGTTTATTATCATCTGTGTCGATTTAATAGCTAGGGGAGATACGTTGGAGCCGTACATTTCGGACGGTGGCATCTTGCATGTTTCAGTTTGTTCCAATTCATCATCTTCCGGCAGCCCACACGCCTCGAATAATAAAGCACGAGCGGACTTCGGATGCCCGACAACTACCCCCAGACCGTCATGTTTTTCATCATCAAATACACATGATTCTTCAAGTTTTTTTGAATCTCCACTGTGTTCAGAACGCCACTGCTGGCGTGCAAAAACAAACTCTCCAGCCAAAGAGCTTCGACGACGATCCGGTATATTCTCATCCCTCAATGGCTTGAATGTCCCTCCCGTGAACAGCGATTCGTACCGACTTCTTCGTTGCATAACAGTTGGACTTTCTTCACAGGCTCCATTTGTCCATGATCTAGCGATATCGAAAGACGGAATATCTTTAAATGATATTGCTGGGTCTAGCCTCAACCGGGTGTTCTCGCCTGTACTGGGCCGTTCCACATCGGTCGGTCTGAAATCTCTGAAAATTCCGCCAGATTGTTCCGGCGAGACGTCATTAGTAGTATCACCCATTCTCCTCGCTGTTGGTCGCCTCCATACTTTAGCTGGTTGTAGTGCATCCGGCGATTCGGTAACTGGTGAACAATCTTCGGTGCGGATGAAAGGACAAGCGGTCACCTCGAAGGCCACAATCTTTCCCATCGCATCCCGAAATTCGGCACACTTGACATCCCGTTCGGGCTCCACCCTACGTAACTATTGTCAGCGCTTCATTATAGGCTCGAAGGGCATCGAGTAGAACCCCAAGATTTCGATCCGCCAGTAGTTTCCGGGTCGAAGCTGGAGGCAGAACGTCGCCTTCCCGTCGACATTCCAACACTGCGTTCTGGACAAAAGCGGTCTCAATGCCGATCCGGACTGCAAAAAAGCGACGTCATGAGGGACGGTCTTATAGATTCGTAAGGGGCCTAAATACATTGTCAGCTCGATGGCAGTCAAACTGAAAGTTCGTTACTAACCAGACGCAATTGTTCTCTCCAAGGGACTCTTCCATGGTAACGGCTGACCTGCAAGTGTGGTTGTGGCGCTGAATGTGAAGTTTACTATCCTAGAGTTTGAATGTGCAAATAGAACTTGGATATGTTCAGCGCCGCCAACACCGCTATTGAGAAAATCGCTTCCAGGGTCTTTCAAGTCTAAAATCGGCGGTCGTACTGGTAGAGTGAATGTTCGTGGCGGAGTTGAAGTGGTGGAATATGCTCGCAGTCTTGATAACGCCATGATCAGTGGTTCTGGTAAGGTACTTCTGCAAGACGAGGAGTTGCTTTTGTGGTGATAATATAGACTTCGTCAAATGAGATGATTGTCGTAAGATTGAAGGTGGTACACGCGTAAGTACAATCGACTGACAATTTGGCAGGGATAAAGGGATTCACGGGGCGAGATGATAAGAGTGACTTGATTTGAAAGGAGAGAAAGGAAGGGGAGGGGTAAAGAGCGACTGATTGCAAAGTACGCGCACCCTCTACCCTCTACTGCTTATCACTGACAGGCATCGTAAGGTATCACAGTGGCTGCTGCACAAAAAGGAGGGCGGGAAGACGAAACTGAGAACCGAGATGCCATGTCGAGATGCTGGGATTGCAGGGATTTCACTGTTCTTCCGTCATTAACTGAGCCCTAACCTAGGCGCGTCTCAACCGCAACCCCTTCGCCATTCATTCCTCACGTGAGAGCGTTCCTCAATTATTAGTACGAACATGTTGGGTACCAACATTCATATGGTTGAGGTCACGCCTGAACGACATCCAGGCTGTTGAGAGGATCTTGGTCATCTTCATAGGTAGTAGCAACACATATATCGCAACGCGGTGGCTATATGGGAGTCACAGAGAATTCGTGCGGGTCCACTTCGAAGTACAACATATTATGCTCTCGTGGATTTGATGAGCTTATATTCACCAGACGGCAAATCGCGAAAAAGCTGATGGAGACGACACCGAAATAGAGGAAGATAATGGGTGTGAGATTATTGCACTAGTGATACACCTTTGAGCAGCGTATTTCATGGGGTTAAGAGAGCATGTATTGATTTGTATAATGAGCACTGCCCCTCTCTCGCTGGGGTTGGTCAATGTGCATGTCCTGGTTTACTTCGTCCGCGTTTTACTGTTGGCTTGTGATTCTAAAGCCGCAAACACCATTACAGCCACCCTGGGGATCACTGTCTCGCGACTCTGGCCAAGAGCTTTTAACACTAGGAACGAAATCTAGATGGAGCGGTACATTAGTGATGGTTGGTGATGGCGGTGACGGTTTGAAGGTGGTCACACAATCTTCACTCCTTCCCATAATTGGCAACCAACACTTCGAAATGATGACTGCAGATCTGAGATGGGCACTTGTGCTGATGCAAGGCTGTACTCGAGTACACGCGTCTGCATGCACAGCCTTGGAAGTCACTCCACACAGCCACTCAGAGCACCCCACATATCAACCCACACCACCACTCATATAACCAACAAGCTGGCCCTCTTCATTGCTACTTTACCTCAAACCTCCAAACCTCCAAACTTCTAAACCTCGAGACTATCATCCGCTATCATCTATACTGAAAGCAAACCAACAATGCACTCGCGTCATAACCGCCGGCATTTCTGCGCAACCAGCGCTCGCAATCACGAATTAGCAATGGCCCAGTGGCAGGAAGCCCGCGAAGTTGCCGAGGTTGCGGTGGCGCAGCGGCTGCACAAGCGCAACCTCGAGTTCGCCCGCCGTTCCGGGGTCAGAGCGTGCGCCTGGGATAGGCGTGCCCAGCATCAGCAAGCATCTTGGGATAGGTGGGGACACCAGCACAAGATATCGTGGGAGAAATGGGGGGAAGAGCAGCGTCGTTCCTGGGAGAAATGGGGCAGTGATCTCGGCAGGAGTTGGGGAAAGCGAGGCAGCGATTTCGGTAAAAGCTGGGAGCAGCGGGGCCAGAATGTTGAGAGGAACTGCGGCCGATGGGGAGAAGATTTTGGAAGAAAGTGCGAGAGATGGGGAGAAGATTTTGGAAGAAAGTGCGAGAGATGGGGGGACGATGTCGGGAAGAGGTGTGGGAGATGGAGAAGAGGTGCTGGGAGCAGCTGGCATGGGTGTGAATGTGGGAAGGATCATACTGCATGGGTTTTTGAGGAGGACGACGACGAGAGGGCGATGTATACCCAGATGCAGGAATCGGGTGTCCTTCATCCAGAGAAGCAAGAGGAGCCTCTGGAAGTGGACGTCTACTCTGAAGCCCTAACTACCGATGGGCCAAGCTCTAGTGATGAAGAGGATGAAAACTTGGACAAGCGTGGCCCACCACCACCATACACTCCATAATTTGACTGGTTTTCTAGGAAGAAAAGAGGGGTAGGTTGGAAGGAGTGGGATTGGTCATAGCCGGATTTGTGAGAGGGTCTTTTTGTATCTCTAGTACAGGCCAATGAATTGAAATACCAGAACCAAGAAGATCACTTATCATAAGTTTCACTTAGAACATTACTTATTTAACTTGCGGCGTCCACTCACACTCGGTCAGCGGGCTCAATCCTCATGAGCAAAAGAGCAGAAATACATTTAAATACCTTAAAGTAAACATGATGGTATATATCACTGGTCTGCAGGATTTGCGGTTGTG
This sequence comes from Trichophaea hybrida, assembly GCA_015178995.1. Classification (NCBI taxonomy): domain Eukaryota; kingdom Fungi; phylum Ascomycota; class Pezizomycetes; order Pezizales; family Pyronemataceae; genus Trichophaea; species Trichophaea hybrida. The sequence continues at coordinate 21,375 of WHVE01000284.1, forward strand.
GAGGCTACGTGCGAGAATTAACCGCCACCGAAACGCTCCATAGTATCAAAAACTTTAGAACATCTCGTCGTCTTTGCATGTCTACTTGGAATTGGTCGGGCATAGTGCCATTTCGAAATATCCGTCTGTACGTGTACTTTACTATCCGTCCGGCATCGGATAGAATGACAAAATTCCAAATACATGCGGCCAACTAGCAGTGTTTTATAACGATGAAGGAAAATATACAACGCAGGAATAATCGATCCTATCTCCACAGACTGAATTAACAAACAAGCGCGAGTTTTGGTGTTGTCAAAAGAGCTAGCCGCAGCCTGACGTAGCCCATCTACTAGCTGGCGACTAGGAACTCGCGAATCTACAAACGGGCTGCCCCGCCTGCATCAAAGAGAAACCCTCAACAAACAGCAACCGACCACCAGCAGTCAGCTACCAGAAACCACTCGTGTTTTCTTCTGCACGCATCTCTATCGGTACACCTAAGTTGGGGCATCCTATCGCGGCGGCTTTCGCTCGATGCAGCCATTCTTTGTATGCTTTCTTTGATCCAACAAAGTACATATTCCTTTACGGGAGTCAACTAGCTGCCTCATTCCCATAGCCCCTGGAACGCCGACCATGGACCCTTTCATACAAAGAAGCCTAAACGATAAGCTTTATGACCGACGCAAGCTTGGTGCTCTCGAGTAAGCTTACAACTCCCCGAAGGTTACATCCGAACGATTTTTGCTGATATGGCCGTCGTCAGTCTTGAGAAAACGGTACGCCAAAGCCTTGCGGATGGCGATCACGACAAAGTACGAACCATTATCGACCAGCTGTGCCACGATTACGCGTACGCTGTGCACCAGCCCCATGCCCGCAACGGTGGATTGATAGGTTTGGCCGCTGCATCGATAGCTCTGGGATCGGTAGGTCTTCGTCTCAACCCATGAAGACCGCCTACTTAATCGATCTATAGGAGGTTGCAAGATATCTCGACCGGATAGTACCGCCGGTGCTAGCATGCTTTGCCGATCAAGACGCCCGAGTCCGCTACTATGCTTGCGAGAGCATGTACAACATTGCGAAAGTCGCCAAGGGGGAAATCCTACCGTTCTTCAACGAAGTATTTGATGCGTTATCGAAGGTGCGTGTTTAGGCAAAGAATAATAACTTTGTATAGGTCTGACTCAAGTCCTATGTCTTTAGTTGGCTGCCGACCCAGAGCTCTCGGTGAAGAATGGAGCTGAGTTGTTGGATCGTTTGGTAAAAGATATTGTGGCCGAGTCTGCGGCTACTTATGTTTCGGTTCTTCAATCGACTTCTCCAGAAGAGAGCCTTATGGAGACCGCATCCGACGACAATTCTCCCACATACGCAGACGATATGCCGTTCCCCACAGCATTTTCACTACCCCGATTTATTCCACTCCTTACAGAGCGGGTCCATGTCATAAATCCATTTACTCGCATATTTCTCGTGTCCTGGATAACACTGCTAGACTCCATACCAGATTTGGAGCTGGTAACCCACCTTCCTGCATTTTTGGGCGGGCTTTTTAGATTCCTTAGCGACCCCAACCAAGATGTGCATGTAGCAACACAACAGGCTTTGGAAGAGTTCCTGGCGGAGATAACGAGGATAGCGAAGGTGAAGCACGGAGTTGAAGTATCAAGGAAGAATCGTACCGTCAGAGAAGGGCACTCCAGGACTTTAAGTGATAGTGGTAGTACAGGCACGGATGAGGCCATCAAGCAAGCTGAGAAATTGAGTCTTGAAGATGATCGTTCTAATAACACGACTCCTTTGGACGAGAAAGACGAAGGTGCAGACGGTTCCTGGATCCCAGGGCAGGACGTGGAAGTTGATCATCAGAAGATATTGGAGATCCTTATACCTTTCTTGGATGCGCAAGAGGAAGAAATTCAATTGACAGCATTACGATGGGTAGACAACTTTTTTGAAATATGTCAAGAGGATCTCCTGCCATTCGTCCCCCGACTGCTTTCACATATACTTCCAGCTATCGCTCATCCAACAGAGCTGGTAAGACATAACGCGGCAAAAGTTAACACTTCGTTGCTCAATTTGATCGTGTCTCTTGCGGAGGACTCGCCAGTACCGATACCACCTGCCGCTATTCCACCGCAGCTGGCAAGACTGGGTACCAAGGAAAGTTCGAACGAACAACAGCCATTGGCACGGAGAGATACCCAGATGCGACAGTCTCTACCTGGAGGCGCAGACCTAGGCCGACGCACGCCTACGACCGCAACACCTACGCCAGGAACATCGACCCCGCCGATTCCAAAGGCTGGAGATTTGGATTATTCCGCAACTGTAAGCGCGCTGACATTGCAATTTCTCAATGAGCATGAACAAACAAGGGTAGTTGCGTTGGAATGGCTGCTCATGCTTCATCGGAAGGCCCCCCGCAAAGTATATCATCTATTGTGCCAAAGTGAGTTACATCAATGCTAATAGTGCGGTCAGATGTTGGCTATCAATGATGGAACATTTCCAGCACTTCTCAAGACATTATCAGACCCTTCGGATCAGGTTGTCACCCGTGATCTGCAATTGCTCTCCCAGATATCCCACAACAGCGAGGATGACTATTTTGCATCTTTCATGCATAGTTTGCTGTCACTTTTCTCTACCGATCGCCGGTTGCTTGAAACTCGAGGCAACCTGATCATTCGTCACCTATGCGTCAACCTAAACCCAGAACGCATATATCGCACACTGGCGGACATTCTCGAGAAAGACGAAGATGTAGAATTTGCCTCGATAATGGTCCAGAATCTCAATAATAACCTCATTACTGCGCCAGAGTTGGCAGGGCTGCGACAGCGACTGAGAAGTCTGGAAACAAAGGATGGGCAAACATTTTTTGTCACACTCTTTCGCTCGTGGTGCCATAATGCCGTTGCGACGTTTTCGTTGTGTCTCCTCGCACAAGCGTACGAGCAAGCTTCAAACCTTCTACTTATCTTTGCCGAACTCGAAATCACCGTCAATCTTCTTATCCAAGTCGATAAACTTGTGCAGCTCCTCGAATCGCCCGTCTTCACCTACCTTCGTCTACAGCTGCTAGAACCGGAAAAATATCCATATCTTTATAAATGCCTCTATGGTCTTCTCATGCTGCTCCCTCAATCCTCGGCCTTTGGAACGTTGAAGAACCGCCTCAACAGCGTCAGCGCAATCGGATATCTCCACGTTGCACCCCGCGCCCCTACTTCATCCACCTCTTACGAAAGACCAACCAGGCTTAAGGGAAGGGCGGATGATATAAAGTGGGTAGAGTTGTTAGATAAGTTCAAATTGGTGCAGCAGAGACAGCAACAGCAGTATAGCATCAAGGGGGGCAATAACAGTAATGTTAGTCTTAGCAACGCCCAATCGACGACGGCTACTGCGACTGGTGTTATGTCTCCGGCTAGAGCACCAACCCCGAATGCACCGGGGACTGCGCCGGCAGGGAACACAGCCACGTCTGGGTCGCGGAGAGGCGGTGGCGGGCTCGGGGGGATTGGGCGGTTGGCTGGAGGTAGGAGGGTTCGGAGGTAGAGTCTGCGGAGTCTCCAGTATCCGTTTCTTGAGGTTGAGAAGGAGGATGAGGAGTAGGATACGTCGTGATGTACTGAAGTGTTTTATTATGTTATTATTGCTGTTGATTTTGCTGCTGCTTTTGTTTTTATTATCACTTCTGATGTTGAGATGCATGCATAGCCGATGGAATGTGAGCGGGCGTTTGGTATGGTTTTTTTCCCTTCTCTTTTACTTTTCTTTGTTTACGTTACTGCCGGAAATGTATGACGCTGAGTTTCCGGATCCAAAGAGTGATGGATTTGGATTAGTGAGGGGAATGGTATTTTGACTCCACTGTGTGTTTGATTTGGCTGTGTACCAAGTAGAGTACATTTAGTCTATCTATATTATCTTGTAGTAATTATTATATCCATTTGCCCAGTGGTGTTTCGATCCATCATCACCAAGTTTGGTCGATGGTATTCCATCCTGCATCGCTTATCCCGCGGCACTACCACCCTCACTATCACCCCAAGAAATTTTGCCGTAATAAATTGCGCTTACTTACCGGAATTTTGTTTCTCAAAATACATAACTCCCTGGGTCTTGTAAGTGTAAGATAGTAAGGAACATCACTTCAGGATTTCTCTCAGCATTCACTGTCCATTTCCAACAGTGTTCACAAATAACCTTGTTTTGCCTTAAGTATTAATCTCTGGCTGAGCTTTAAGGTCTTCTTTGGTGTCATAACCATCAACTACAACCGAAAGGCAGGGCAAGTAGGTATAGCTATTGGAATATAGTGAGTAATATGGAGAATCTGCTCAAAGGCCCTTTTGGCATCAAAAGGGTGCAAGCCATATCATAATCTCAACTACTTACCATCATCCTAACTATTGTGTGTGTGGAGCCTGAAAGATGTCATTATATGGTACTTTGTATTTTGTAGACTAATTAAAACACGTACTAGATTGGCATCTTGGGCTGTTCACTGTGGCAAAATGTTTGGGAGGGTGATAGTCCGGAGGAGTCGCGGCTTTCCACCCAAACAAAACTGCCCGCCATATTCCCTTGCCTAGTCTTTCCCAGCATCAAGGAACAGGGTAGGAAATCAAAGGTTTTTCTCGCTTGAAATATATTGCCCGGCTCGCCTGTCATACGCACACACACACAATCCCAGCCACTATCCATTGCCACCCCTTTTTTCCAATTGGAAAATGGCTATATATTCACAACACACCACCACCACCTCGAGGACACAAAGCATAGTTGCATGAATTTGCCATTCTCTTCTTAGATTTTGGAGGTGTAAACAAAACTATCGCCTTGTCCTTGTTCCCCACACGACCCAAGAAGTAGGGATTAGAGATGCCAGAGTACCATCGCCGCCTCCCCATTCGCTTTAATATGCCAGATCCAACCCACAGATGGGTTTCTAGAAAGAAAGGTAAAAAAAATTAAAAAAAATTAAAAATAAAAATGTACATACAAAGTCCACCCCCGCCGCCGCCAAATAAAAAGTAGTAGAAAACTTGGCGAGCGAAAGAAATAGGAAAACTACCCCCTCCAATTCCATTAAATATCAAGACACGCCCCTTACCGTCAAGTCAATTCCGCCGTATATATATGATGATGGTAATAATAAAAAACGAGATCCGAGAGCGTAAGAACATAAGCCCCTCCCACAAATCAAGTGGTGAAGCCAAGAAAAAGGCATTGGTGGGTTAGATGATGTGTCTGTTTATGAAACAAAACAAACAACCCCCCAGTCGCCGTTACAATGCACGAATTTCTGTTGTTATTCTTCTAAGATTGCGGGTGTCTGAATGAGAATTGATCTTTGAAAAAGTGAGTGAATTGGTGTGGTATAAAGAGTAATTTTCGTGGTATCATTTGTTTCCGCGCGCGCTCGGGCAGCAAAGGAATTAAAATAAAATCGGCGAATCGTTAAAACAAAAATCTCCTCCCAGGGTCGCATTTTTTGAGAAGCCCAAACTATCGTGAAGTACGCGTGCTACCTGTAGCAAAGGTGGATACTCGAAAGCCGGATCTCTGGGGTGAAGGTGGTTGTTGTCCCTGGTTGTAAACGTACTCGCCACTACCCGCCTGTTAGTTCACAATTACGAAGGAGAAGGAGAGAACAAAACGTACTCAACATAGGTAGCGTCCGAGATGAAGGTAGTCCTTCTCTTGCGCTTGGTATAGCGCTGCTCGAGTTTATACAACTCAAACTCTACACACACTCCCAGTCAGTTTTTTTTTCGCCTGATGACAAGAGACGCAATGGAAGAAAAGAAAACGTACTCGACTGAAGCTTATCCAAGAAACCCATATTGATAATAATTCGGCTGATTGCTTCCCTGCTGAGACAAAAGCACTTATCGATCGAAATTGGCGTTGAAAGATATATTAGCGATTGAATTGGCGTGTATGTGCGTGAGGATAGAAAGAGCGAGCGCCGACTCGAAGATTGCTGAATTCGAAAGTTACTGAAGAAGTGGTGATATGATAATCTCCAGCAACAGACACGATTAATTGACCGATAGATAGAGGGAGCGAGTGAAAGATGCGGGGGGGAGCGGCAACAGATATTAAATGGGACGACGGTAAGGGTAAGTCAGGGAGGCAGACACTGTATCTAGGATATTATCTGGATGGGGATTTAGTGTGTGTGGGCGAGCTAGAGCGATGCAACCGCACTGCAACCGCAATTGCCTGCAACTACATGCGAGAAAGCATTATGCAGATCTAGATGTTTACTAGCCTCGTTGTGGTTACACTACATCACGCTCAGGAACCCCTATCTGGCCAGAGGAAAGTCTTTGGCTCCACGTTTTTCCCAAAGAGCGAGCGACGTTAACCGAGCGCAATCGAGGGTGGCCCAGTGATCCAATCCACCAATCACGCGCCCCTCTGACTGCGAGCCTAGACTATCTGCATCTCACTTGCGCCCTTCTCGAATTTTTTTTTGAATGCTGCCGCTTCTAGATACCAGACGTACGGACACCCGCATCGCATCTCTACCCATCCCATCCCATCACCATCACCCACCATGCGACGTCTAATACAGGTCACCTATTCACCGAAGTACCTCCTCAGCATCTTCCAGGGTGGGCGTAGTTTCTTGTGCAGCTAAAAAAATTGGCGGAAAATATTAGCACATCATCCTCAAACATCAGGAGCTGCCGCCACCTACCCCATAGCGTGGAGTAAACGCCGCCAGTATTGATAAGCTGCTCGTGCGTTCCCGGCTGCTCTGCCACAGTTCCGTTCTCAAGCACAATGATTTGATCTGTTTAGCGCGGTAGTTTAGCCTTGGGCAGCGGGGTAAAAGTGGAGATGAGACAATACGCACCGCTGTCGAAGATGGTGCGTAGGCGGTGCGCCACAAAGACGCTGGTCCGTTGCTTGTCCTTGAGGATAGACGAGATGTTGCTCATAAGGGCTTGTTCAGTGTGTGTGTCAAGGGCAGATGTCTGACTGGGTTAGCGTTCGGGCTGCAGTGGAGAGAATCGACGGCTTTACAGCTTCGTCAAAGAAGAGTAGCGGAGGATCCTTCAAGAGCACCCTGGACATAGCCAATCGCTGCTTTTCCCCTCCTTCACACTGCTATCAGCTTACAGGTTCCGTTCGGATGTCACTGATCAGACCTACCAGATATCATCATTCCTCGTTCGCCCACCATCGTTTGGTACCCAGCAGGGAAGGATGCAATAGTATCGTGAATCTTGGCTCTTTTGGCCACCGCGAGCACTTCATCTTCAGTAGCATCAACTCTTCCGTATCTGATATTGTACTCAATAGTGTTGTTGAACAACGGAGTATCTTGAGGAACAACCCCAATGGCTTTTCGCAAAGATTCTACTGTCACGTCCCTGATATCTTGTCCGTCCACAAGGATTCTTCCGGATTGAACATCGTAAAAACGGAAAAGCAGTCTAAGAATGGTGGATTTACTATTTTGTTGTCCGTTAGTCATGACTTTGGCCGTGGCTGAAACACTAAATAGACTTACCCGCATCCGCTGGGACCAACAATAGCAGTCTTCTTACCCGCCGGAATTGTGAAGCTGACGTTCTTCAAGATCGGTCTATCAGGGTGATATCCAAAAGTGACGTTCTCGAACTTGATTTCTCCGCCCTTAAAGTTTAGCGGCTTCGCATTTGGCGAGTCCTTGACCGCAACATTAACTTTCTGAAGATTGAACAGGGTCTCCATATCCAACAAAGACTGTCTCAGTTCACGATAGACGGAACCAAGGAAGTTCAATGGAACGGAAAGCTGAAAGACTAGTTGATTGACCATAACTAAATCTCCCACTGTCAAGTTGCCTGCAACAACACCCTGGCATGCCAGATACATCATCGCAGTCAGCGCTGATGAAAAGATGATGTTTTGACCAGAGTTGAGGAAGGCAAGTGAAGTTGCGACCTTGATAGAAGCGTGCTCATATCCTTTTAACGCAGCATCGTAACGCCCAACTTCAAACTTTTCATTGTTGAAGTACTGTTCAACGAGTTAGAAGGTGATGTCTTCTAGCAAAGATACAGACAAAGGCAAACCTTGACTGCTTCATAATTGATGAGAGAGTCAACCGCAACTGTTGCGCCCTTATTATCTGCCGCATTCATCTGTTTTCTAAACTTTGTTCTCCAAGATGTTGTAATAATTGTGAATGCCGCATAAGCTGCCATTGTCACTGCTGTAACAGCTGCAAACTTGGCACCGTAGTTGTATGTCTACAATCGTCAACCACACATCCCGTACCACCACCACACCTGCAAAAATGAAAGAGCTCACCAATATACCGCAGACCATCGTCACCTCCAAAAATATCGGCACAATATGAAAAAGCATGCTCGTCAACAAGAAACTAATACCCTTGGTACCTCTATCAATAGCCCTCGTCAATCCTCCAGTCTGCCTCGACAGATGAAAGTTCAAGTCCAGTCGCAGCAGGTGATCAAAGACACTGCAAGCAACTTTACGTATTGCCGTTTGCGCGACAGTGGCAAATACCGCGTTGCGGATTTCCCCAAACGCAGTTGCTCCGATCCGTGCTAGACCATCTTTTCACACGGCCTCCGAGATCAGAATTGTGCAAGGCCGGAGACGGAGAGGGGTTGGGTGAGCTGGGCTTACAAGCAATAACCACAGAGCCGGCAGCAGTCCATACTGTACCGCCGAGGGTAAGGAAGTCCACATTCATAGAGTCTACAATCGTCTTGAAGAAGAAAGGAACTTGGACATTGAGGACCTGATCACGGCAATATGTAAATCGTAGCCCCGCACCATGGGAACAGGAGAAAGCACACCTTTGCTCCAAGGAGAAGTCCTATTGATAATCCGACGCGGAACTTTATCCCAGGGCTATCCTAGACACCATTTAGCAATTGGATCTTTTCCCCCCTTTCTCTCGCACACCCCGCTGTAAAATACCTTTGGCCAGAGGTATCGCGACATCTCCTTTATTATTCCCCAGTCCGCCTTGCGCTGGTCCTTGGATGTGAGGTTTACTTCCGCAAGAAGGTCCTTTTGAGGCTCGCCAGGATCTTTCGCCATCTTGGTCGCTAGCATGGTGGTCTTTTCATCGTACGGTTTCTCTGCTAGATGGCGAAAGTGGTGGGGAGAGGAAGCGGCAAAAAGGCGCGCTGGCGGTCGGCAGATTGGGAAGCGCACGAGCAGTGAACTCAGAGTAGTAGTAGTCGGCCGTGGCCGACTAATTGTGCGGAGGACGCACGACGAGAGCATCGTAGTGGTTTACGGATCTGTTCATGTAAATGGAAACTGCGGAGTATCGGAAGGAAAGCTCTGGTAGAGCTACCTCACATATGCTGTCGCGAAAACGGTGAGAGAGAAGTTGGAGGTTGGTGTGATAGGTGGTAACAAAGTAGGACTCGGCCGGTGATGTGGTGCGTGTGGGATTGTAGAAGGTCGCCATTTCCCCATGGTATGTCAAAATTGAAGTGGGGGTGCTGAAACGAGAGGGACAACTGGACTGAACAAACAGACACAGTGACTTTGAGATGGAGGAAGCTGAAACTTAAGTGGACTGAGCGATATTATACTTAATCCAAATGCTCACTCGTTTTGGGATTCTGGAGACCTAATTTGTTTCAACGACGTCAGTACAGCTGTTCAAGCAATTGCTCGGAGCCGCACGAAAACCCGAGCTACCGGGCTAATTAAGCACACACTTACTCACCACCGCGAACGACGACATTCGATCAATGGCATAGCATAATGGCTGCCATTCGACGTCCACTCTACAACCCCTTCCTCATAAGGGGCCGGTCTCCTCTCCTCCGCTCCGTTCGTCAGGTTCACATCTCGGCCACTCCCTCCACCACTAGCATCAACGGCCTCGTCGATCTCTCAAGCCAGACACAAGCAATCCCCAAGCTCTCCGGCTTTGGGCCATTCCCCGCCGGTACATCTCCCCGTCTCCCCTCCCCCTTACCGGGAGCTAACGAATCCAGAAATCACTTTCGAAGTCCTCGGTGCGCCGTACTCCCTCCTCTCAGTTGCGCTCCCAGCCTCCAGCAACCTTTACACTCGACGCGGAACACTCCTAGGCCTCAATGGCCGACCCTCCGACACGACGAGTACGTTATCGATTCTCTCTCCACTGTTGCGCGCGCCGAAACACATCCCCTTCATATACCAAAAACTCACCTCAACGTCCCCGCTCACGTGCATAATCTCCACCAACACTCCCAATACCACCTTCTGCGTGCTCTCGCTCGACGGTACCGCGGACTGGACACTGTCACAGCCTGATGCTTTGTTAGCCTGGAGTGGACACAGCATTGTGGTGCGGCCGTCGGAGGTGACGGGGCGGGGATTGGTGGCGCTAGCTGGGCGGGGCCAGGTCTACCAGCTCTCCCTCAAGCCCGGCGAGGAGTTTATCATCCACCGCAAGTCGTTGCTCGCATACTCGGCCGCTGGGCAGAAGCCGACTAAATCACGGTTGGCTACGATGACGTTGCGGTTCCAGATCCCGAGGGTCGTCGGGTTGCGGTTGATAGAGAAGTTGAAGGACGTGCAGTGGATCAACGCCATTCGTACCTCAAAGCCTTGGGAGCTGCTCTGGAAAGCTGTATGGGCCATCAAAACCAGCCTCTGGGGGGACCGCGAATTTCTGCGCTTTGTGGGGCCTGCAACTGTTCTGTTACAGAGTCGGACTGGCGGAAGAATCAAAGATTTAATCCGAAGGGAGGAGATGGGGGAGTTGGCTGATATTGAGCCTCATGCATATTCGGCATCTATTTCGTCGAAAGGGATTGAGACTGTGGTGGTGAGGAAAAGCGGGCTGGAGACCGCAAAGCAGGCCGAGAAAATGATCCAAGATGTTGTAGCAAAGGACGCAAGTGAGACAAAGGCAGCGCCTACGCTAACAGTGAAACAGACAAACTCGGGGAGTTTGAAGAGGGTTATTGTTACCAAAGATGGAAAGGTAGAGTTTGAGGATTCTGATTTCAAGGAGTTTCAGAGATAGACGAGACACGGGCCGGGCTGTACATTACGATCACGATGTGTGGATTAGGAAAAATCTCTCTTATCAGGATTATATAGGAGCGAGGAATAGAAGCGCCCAGACCAGCATCATTCAGTCATCACAATGTGGAGCATCTAGTAAAAGTACATAACTGAATTCTCCACCCATCCAGCATCGCAAATTATGCAGCCACAGTCTCCGATAACTTCTCCTCCATGTACTGGTTCAAAGTGCTTACACTTGCATCCCACTCCATCAATCTCTTCCTCATATTCTCAATCTGGTTCTTGTCCAGCACCTTGGGCTGCACCCATGAGATTCTAGCCACCCCCGCAACTTGATCGATGCTTCCCCTCACCAATCCCTCGCTCAACGCCTTCATGAGTAAATATTCGACCTCCTCCGGAGAAACTCCTGTCTCCTTCACAATAGTATCAAAGCTCAGAGCACGATCATGAGGCGGTCTCCGGAAAACTGCCTCCGTCAGGGCTGACAGACACAGCTTCTGCCTAAGAAACTGCTGCTTCTCCTTGAATAAGATCTGCTTATCAAAATGGCCGAGCAGCGAGTTGTACTTGCCCAGGTCCCCGGAATTGAACGCAAACAATAGCTCGCGGATCCATGCGTGCTCGGTGTCCAGCAGCGAGTCCAGAATAGGGTGCAGCAGTAATTCACCAAAGTTGTAGATCTTTTCCGAGAGCAACGCCGCGATCGAGAGGTTATAGGCCAGTTCCGTCTGCTTTTCCTTGGGTAGCTCGTGGCTCTGGACGCATGCGAGGTAGAGCAGTGCATTTTTGTAGTAAGACGAGAACTCCCGCTTCGTGCTGTAATAGTCACTGTTGACGCGGTAGAAGGAGGCGTGCACAATCGATTCGACGCTGTCAAACTTGTCGAGAATCTTTTCCGCCTCGTCGAGAGCTGTGCGAGCGCCCTCCAGGGTTCCTAGACAGAGCTTAATGCGTGCGACCTCGACTGTGGCGTAAACGTAGGCGTCTTGGGAATCCTTGTTGTTTACTTTTTTGGTGAGGGATTCAAGGAAGACAAGGGCTTCGTTATAGTCTGTATAGTTGTTAGCTCGCGATGAAACTTGATGGAGGATTGATGGACAGTTTGCACAAGGTACCTGTGCATTGTTGGCTGGCTGCCAATCCCAACTCTACCAACTTCAACTGGTTGATCTTGTCGGCAAACGTCAACACAAAGTTCTTGAAGAGCTCCAGACGCTGTGGACCGCTCTCGGGGGCTTTAAAGAAGTCGTCGAGAGAGTTTGTGAGCTGATGCCATAGTTTCCGATCCCAGAAGTCTTCGAAATCTAGAAAGAAGTGTTGCAGCTCGGGGGGGGCGTGCTCATCGCGCTGCTGAGCAAGGAATTCCGGAATCGGCTTGGGCTCAATATCCATGATGTGCCAAACGTATAGATGGGCGGAGGGTGATTGATGAGATGTGGGTAGTTGCGGGGTTGATGGCTGTACGAAAGGAAGAGTTAAAGCTTGTAGGTTTGAGGCTCTGAACATATAACCCCACACACACCTAACCCTTACAATACCACAATAATCCGTATGCGCCGGTATCTCCTCCACCACCCCATTCACTTTGCTTCTATTCCCATTAAAAACTAATACGATACTCCCATTTGCTTTGCCAGTAGTTTGAAAGAATACCGTGTGATTTTGACAAATTTCTCACTGAATATCACTCGATTTAACCAACCAATCATTTTACGGGAGGATTTCCGAACATTCAATTTTCATGGTTATATGCTTTTATTCCCGTCTTCGCGGAACTAGCGGCAAAGAACGGGGGGGGGATAAGGGTAATACCAGAACTCTGGACTCTTATGTGAAGTTTCACGATTAGCACAAAATGACGGCTCTTATGCAAGAACCCGTCTTCACTCGGTTCTAGATACCTCGTTCAATCGAAGGTGAGGGCAGATTGCCAGCAGAGGAATGAATATACTCCAACCGGCTAGCTCTTATCGCGAATAAAGTTTGGTTAATCATAATTATGATTGCCTGAAGCAGCGGCAGCAGTTCCACTATACTTAGGCCTTGACATCCCCTTTAAGAGCTTCCCACCCTTCAGTCATCCAAGGGGCCAAAAATATTGCCCTCAAATCGCAGCCCACCTTGGCAATTCCAGCATACGCCTTCGACAGCCTCTCACAATCACAATCTTTGGTACTCAGTGCAACTCTAAGGGCGGTCTCTGCAGCAAAGGCATCTTCGGCAACAGATGCGAGCCTCGACCAATTTTCCGTCGCTGCAGGACGCATGAATACGGCGCTGGCAGCAATGGCAGTTGCGTCGACGTCTCCCGTTTCATCCGAAGAAAGTTGCGCTATCGCTGTAAGAAGGTTATCAATCCTCTCTCGTACATCCCTGGGCAGTCCTGCTTTCGCTCGGAACGACCGCAGATCATTGAGAACTGCTTCTGTGACATCCTCAGATCTATCTATAACACCAATCGTACCAAGAAGCAAGATTGATCCAAGATGCTCCGGGTTGGCTTCTATGCTGGCGAAAAGTTGGTCCCTTGCAACATCGCGCTCTTCTTCACCTCCCTTGGCCCATAGAACCTGCGAAAGTAAACATATTACATCCGGATTCTCTTCTGATTCTGTGAGTGCTGATTTGAACATTTCTAGGCTTTCATCCATCTGGTGGGAGTAATAGTGAGCGAGACCAGCTGTAAGATGCGCTGACAGCCGGCTAGTTTGGAGTTGTTCCAGTTCACCTGAAAGATCCAAAGCCATCAACGCATTTTCGATTGCATCGGAATACTGATGTAAGCCCAATTGCATACGTGCTAGGTCTGCCTTAGACTGCGCAAACTTCATGAGATCTTCGTCGGACTCCGTTTCCTCGTAAAGTTCCTCGTAGATGGAACACACCCGCTCAAGCTTCTCACAAGCAGAATTAAAGTCATCAACACGTTCGTCAAATAGTGCACTGAGCTGTAGGACAGCCGGGATCTTTGAGAGTTGGGATTCCAACTTTTCCAGTGCGAATATTGGAGTAAGAATAGAAGCTAACGCAGGCTCAGACTTCGTTTTGACCAATGTGTCGAATGTTGCAGTAATAAATTGTTTCTTGGGGAGGGTCTTGGAGACACAAATTATCCTCAGGGACCAGCTCCACATTACGTTCACTGGAACTTACCAAAGATTGATCAGAGATCTCAAAAGCGTGCTGGAACAATTCCTGCGCTTCACGAGCTTCCCCAAATATTGTCGCGATGAGACCCTGTCCCACCCAAGCCAGCGCATACTCGGGATCTGTACTCTGTGCTCTCGAGAAAGCTTCGTTGGCAAGGGCATAGTTTTCCTGGATCGTGTAGAGCGCCCCAAGATTTGTCCATACTCGTGTATTCTGCGATCTTAGTGTTGCTTCAACCTCTGTACTCGGAAACTCACTTTATCATTGATATATAGTGCTCTGACCAGAGAATGTTGTGCTATCTTAGGATTCAGCTCTGCAGTTGCTAGCCCAAGAGCGTTCCAAAATTCGTGGTTTCCTGGCTCTAACTTTATAGTCCTCTTGAAACACCGTATGGCTGCTAATCTGTGCTTCATTTCCCTCTTTTTCAAAGCCACATATACTCTGTACTCTGCGGTTCCTAGATTGTACCAGGCAACGGCATGCGCATGACGATCGTCCGCTGTGGCAAAGATGGCTCGTTTGTATGCCAATATTCCTGTGTAAACAGCTGCGGTGACATCGTCGAGCTCTCCGTCTTTCATTTTCTGCAAGGCAATATCACTTACTTCATCTGCATCCGCCATGATATCGAATTCACTGACTTCAAAGTCACCCTCGACAAGTCGCAGGACTTGAGTGCGTGGGAAACGATGAGCCAAGTTCTGAACCCAGGAAAACAGCATGCATGCATCTCCGACTGTCTTCCATAGGTTAAATGCATCCGATCTCTCCTCGACGACCTTCTCGGCGACACTCATACATTCCACGACACTATCCACGGCTCTTCCGTAATAGCCAGTTTCAATGTATTTCCAGGCCATTGCCACCAAGGTCTCCGAGAGGGCTACGAGAACACCAAATTCTCGCTCCCTCAGCGCAAGGACCTCACGATAGCCCTCACATGCCAATTCAAACTCGCCCAGCTCTCGTCTAACATTCGCAAGCATGTATTTTGCAAACCAGTTCGTCTCGTCGAGCATTGCTGCTCTATCGAAGACCTTGAGGGCAGCAGTATATCGACCTGCTGAAGCATATGCTTCCCCAAGACCGACCCATGAATGAAAATTCTTTGGTGAACCTCTCAGGGCGGACTGAAACGATTGAATCGCCAAATTGTAGTTTTGGTTGTTCTAGACACTGAGTTAGAGCTTCTTTCATGGGCAGAATGCGGCAAATACCAGTTCAACAACACCAATTGCACTTTGTGGCCAGGAAAGGCCTTTACCAGGTATCGATCGCTTCTTATCAGCCTCTGCTACTCTTCGTGCTACAATCTCCACAAGTTCCCACTCTCGGCTCTCAGCAAAGCTCCTTGCTAGGCGCTCTGCAGCATCGACTTCTCCAGCAGAAATCTCAAATGCTCTTTGGAAGCATTTGTTTGCACGAGGTTTGTCACTCATGATATCAGCATAAAAGCAACCTAAACTCGTATATGCTGGTGCAAAGTTTTGGTTGCTCTGCAAAGCCGCAATGAAGTAATGATAAGGGCCTTTACGGTCCCGTCTGGCTTCTTCTGCACGTGGTTAATACAACAAAGGCTGACTGTAGACTAGATATCGTACCATCTGAGTACCAAATGCAGGTGCCAATTCTCCACAGAATTTGTGCTTTCAAATCCCTTGACCTCGGATCTATTCCTGTAATTTTCTCGAGGCAATTTTCAAGACTTTGCTGGCCAATATTGTAGTTTTCTTGAAGAACATTACACCACGCTGCTTCAGACATGATCCTGATGTTGTTAGGATCTTTCGATAATGCTTTATGCAGCAATTCCGCGGCACTAGAGTAATCGCCCTGTTCTTCTAAAATAAGGCCAAGTCCGACCAGGGCGCCTCCGTAACTTGGATTATGCTTCAAGACAATTTCAAACAGCGATCTTGCTTCAGTGTGATGCTTTGGTGCTTGATAATGGATCAAGGCCGTCCCAAGAGTAACAGTTAATGCATCCTGAGTCCTATGAGCGTGTTAATATAAGACAGTCTTTGGGACTTGGAGTGTTTACTTCTGGAACGCAAGTCCTGTGCGCTGTGATTCTGCTAACACAAGTTTCTTGCCGTTCCGACTAGTATCGACAGCGTTCTCGTACTCATCCAAGAGAAGGTAACAATCTCCTAAAATGCGGTGGCACATGATTGATGCTGGGCACTTCTCCACTCCATCCTGTAAAACATATAAGCATCATCTCTCGTACTGTTTTGATTCCAACCGTACAATCATATCATCCAGCAGTTGTTCAGGTGCAGCAGCATCCTCGGCATTGTTGTCTGGCTGCTCGCCCTCCGGTGCTGACGGCGACCCTCCTTGTTTGTCGCCTTCTGGGGTTTTGGGAAAAGGTGAAATTTCGGAATCTAGGAAAACTTTGAGGGATATTGCGAGTCCATTATCTGGGAAAAATTGAATATACTCTCGTAAGACATTGACATCATGATCCCCTGCCCTACTATCAGATATGCCCAACAGATACGACTTAGAGATGTACCTATACTCTCACAATCCTTCCATTCTATGACAATTCTCCATGCCAACTCAAAGGGATATTTCAGAATAACCAATCCCCGTGCCCAATTCTCAACCTTAACACGTTGCTCCAGTTTGTTCTCCTTCGGGAAGACCATCAACTTTTCATAGCCATGCCGCAACAATTTACAGTCAATCTGCCGCCTGAGCTCTTCGTCGTCCGACCAGTTGAGAATGTTTTGATAGTACTCTTCCAAGGGTGATGCACCCCAGACCTCCCGCCGAACTTCTGTAGTAACTTGACCAAGTACAGCACCAAGGCGAGAGCGCCGATTTGCAATTTCCTTGTTTATTCTTTCTTTTTCCTCCGCTTCAACAATCTCTGCGAGCTTTAAGTATGTTTGGTCTGGGCGAGCGATCAGGCCTTCTAAGTAATCGAAAACCGGACTTCCAGGCAGTAGGATGGACAACGCTCGCCTGTACTGGTTTTTTGATCCGTCCTCTCTGGCTAATGCAACTGTCTTCTCTATGATAGTTTGGCACTTGGCCCGGTCATCCTGGTCTTGAAATATTCTCGCCAATTGGATAGTCGCATCCATGTGCTCGTCTATTCGTTTCTGAGCTTCATACAGCTTCAACAAACCTTGCCAGGATGCAGGATTTTCCTTCCGACTCTTCCTTTGCCGTTCATCCACTTCAATATCGATAGCTTGTCGATATGCTTTCTCACTCTCCTCATAGTTTCCAAGGTTGAACAGGCTCAGGCCAAGGTATAAATGGCTTTCCCCTGAAGTAAGCTAATGTTTTAAGTTACCGGAAAACTGTGGTGCCTTACGCAGTATAATTCTGAGGATCAAATGACAGTACTTTTCGGGATTGCGTTTCAGCACCAGTCCAATCATTCGATTCGAGGCATATTTTAGCGGCTTTTAGAGCTAGTTTCGACATTTTGCTGATGCAGCGGGGTTAATGACGGCTGCAGACGTTGGAGTGTAGCTTTTCCCGCGTTTGAGTGCAGAGGCGTCGATTTATAGCTTCCCAGTGCTCGAGACTTAGTTTTTGGACGCCCTCTCAGCTTCGCTTTTTTGAAATGATGTTGTGTACAAGCTTGTAGCGATGGTGAACGGTGTCCAGGTGCTTAGGATCGCCAACGCTTCCATTTTGAGCCGCTGCCCCACCATGCTGAGAAACAGCTCAATGATCGCCTCTTCTTGACATCCATTCAGTAACAATTCATTTTTCAATACTATTATAGCCTCGCTACGCTCAGTTAAAGACGATTGTACCTTAGAACTTTATTTACATTACGCATTCACCTTTACGTAGCAAACACATAGAGTAGACTGACGTTTGCCAAGACAGTATCCCAATAACGACCACCCGGTTGCAGATTACAGATCATCTAAGTGGGACTTCTGCTCTCTTCCGGTTCATTCTTTTTACTCCCCGCTTGCTGTCTCTACCTGATATAACTACCCTCCAGGGGTACACGATAGTCTAAGCTCCCCGACGACTCCGGAGCTCCGTCACGGACCCACCAACTCCTTTTACTAACACCTCGAGAAATTGACTGTCTATCAACAAGAGCGAGATCCGGAATTTTGAGAGCCTTGGATTACCTCCCCTTCCGCTTTAGTACCGACCTTTCCTGGTGAGTGTTGCACATGAAATGGGACCTGATCACCGCTAGGATGAGATGTCCCGAGTCCAAATTGGACAGGTCTCGAGATAATCACGAGAGTTTGGTATTGGGCTAGGGCGCCGGCTTTCCGTACATATCAAAGCTATGGGATATCCACTTCGGGGCTAGGTATGAAGATTTTTGTGTAATGAAGCTGTTTTTTTAGGTTCCGCAGCCGATACTCGGGCCGGTCTCGTCACGACTTGTCTATGTCACTACTTCTAGTGCAACTGGTCAGTTCCAACAGATTTGCTAGCTACCTTGTATGGTCTACTCTATATACGAGTGAAGAAGCTGAAGAGAGCCTTGTGCGGATGACGATGACTGTCGTAGTTGGAGATGTTGAGATAGACGTGCAGATCTTGAACATCCTGCAGTTTGGGCTGAGAAATTGCGGGATTGAATCAAAGGGTTACGAGTTATTTCCGACCCTTTGCCATCTACACAAAGAGCAATCGGAGAACCTCGCAAGTTAACTAGCGGAGCGATCAAGAAATACGGAATATGGGCTTGAGAGTACACAAGTTTGCAGATTCATATATTTCCAAATTGATATCGCATTCACAATACCCTGGGTATAAAGGTGGTGGTTGTATAACATCAATGGGATGTGGGATGGGGTTCAGTGTAAAAAAACATACAGAAATTCAGTCTCGTCCTGGTCATCCTGTCTACGGTATTACAGCACGTTGATGTAAATACAAATCTAATATACTTATCTGGAGTTTTCGTCCAGTTCGACCTGCATGGTGATTAATGCATATAGTCTCGGAGCGGCAGAGTATACGGGGTTCACACCAGGTTCCGCGATTACGATCCGCATGGCTGAGGCGAGCTGGGACTAGACGTTTCTGACCTCACAAGTCTCTTTTTCAGGGATCGATATGTGCAGTCAGTACCATAGAAATCGCTTGAAAGTTGGAATGAAAGTTGGCTTTCGGCCTTGCAATACAATGCTGCTAAGTCAGTTGGTTGTACCGAGACCCGTATCCACGTCATGGCACCAACCGGATAGGCTAAGTACCAGGGTAGCTACCGGTTCAAGTACTTGGTAGTACCCTCATCTTCGCCTCAACAATCGACACTAACCAAACTTCTACTTACCGCGAAGCCGCTCCCGCTCCTGCTTCCAAATCTAAAGCTATCCGCCATTGTTCTAAGTACTTCTTAATTCTACACCTCATCGCAGTGTGTAATCCTTCTCAAATGCACTCTACTAAAGCTGAACATCGTGCGCAGATTGGATCTCGGCCTTGTTTGTTGCGTCAACAACTCACCTGGCCTCACCATGCCCACCTTCCTGAATATCGAAGGACCCCACTTCAAGGACCAACACGGCCGACAGGTAACGCTTCGAGGCATCAACGTTGCCGGTGACACCAAGTTTCCCACAAGCCCTCACCAGCCCTCGCATGTTTTTGAAGGCTTCTTTGACGGCGATAATGTCTCCTTCGTTGGACGGCCATTCTCGCTTGCGCATGCGGATATCCATTTTCAGCGATTAAGGAACTTCGGTTACAATACAATCCGATATCTTTTTACATGGGAGGCAATCGAGGCCAAGGGGCCGGGAAAATACGACGAAGAATGGATTGAGAGTACAATCAATATACTGCGTAAGGCAAAGGAATACAATTTTATGGTTTTTATGGATCCCCATCAGGACGTCTGGTCCCGGTTCTCCGGAGGTTCTGGCGCACCTATGTGGACTCTTTATGCCATGGGCCTAAACCCGCAAACGTTCAATGCAACGGAAGCAGCAATGGTTCACAACACCTACCCCGAACCTGAAAAATTCCCCAAGATGATCTGGTCTACCAATTACCGAAGAATGGCCAACCAAGTTGCATGGACGCTATTTTTTGCGGGTCGAGATTTTGCTCCAAAGGCTATCATCGACGGAAAAAACATTCAAGATTACCTGCAAGAGCACTTCATAAATGCCTGTGCCCACTTGGCCACGAGGATCCATGAGGCCGGAGACTTGGAAGATTTTCCTATTATCGGTTGGGAATCTTTGAACGAACCAAACAGAGGAGTGATCGGATACGCAGCTATTGACGTCATTCCGCCAGAACAAAAGCTACAGAAGGGAACGTCGCCCACAGCATGGCAGGCTATCCTGACTGGAAGTGGCCGGGCATGTGAAATTGATACCTGGGACTTTGGTGGAACAGGACCCTTTAAGACAGGGAAAGCCCTTGTAGATCCTAAAGGTGTCCAGTGTTGGTTACCTACCGACTACGACGACTCACGATATGGGTGGATGCGAGACCCTGGTTGGAAACTCGGTGAATGTATTTGGGCTCAGCACGGTGTTTGGGATCCCGTGACGGATACGCTTCTCAAGACCGATTACTTCTCGAAAGCGCCGGATGGGCGACATATCGATGTTCCTACATTTACGAATCTATACTTCATAAACCATTATAGTGCTTATTCAAAGCGAATCAGGTCAATTCATAAGAACGTTATTCTATTTTGCCAGCCACCTGTTCTTGAGATTCCGCCGGACATTAAGGGAACTGAACATGCACACGAGCGGATGGTTTATGCCCCACATTATTATGACGGTATTACGTTAATGACAAAATCATGGTTCGAGATGGACAGTTCCAGGATGAATGGGTGGTTTTGTGCTGATTATCGTCAGGAACCGGCTCTGGAACATTGACGTTCTAGGGGTCTTACGAGGCCGATATCTCACGCCAGCATTCGCGATCAAGATTGGCGAGACGGCAATTCGCAATTGCCTCAGGGATCAACTCCTAGCCATGAAAAAAGAAGGCATCGACAATATGGGAGTAACACCCTGCGTCTTCACCGAAATTGGTATTCCGTACGATATGGATGACAAGTACGCCTACAAAACCGGTGACTTCATCTCTCAGATCCGGGCTATGGATGCCAACCACTATGCCCTAGAAGGTGGGCATGCGGATTTCACATTATGGGTATACACAGCCAGCAATAATCACATATGGGGTGACAACTGGAACGGGGAGGACCTTAGCATCCACTCTGCCGAAGACCGAGATCCCAATTCAACTGCGAGCGATTTTAAACTTAGTGGTGAGGTGGACCGGAAGAGCCTCAAGCGAGTAGTGACACGGAATACCATGTCAACTGATATAAGCCAGACCGATTTCCAAGCTTCCAGAGCATACGAGGCTTTTGTTAGACCTTCTACAGTATATACCAAAGGCATTATCATCGAATCTGGGTTTGACCTTGCGAATGTCACTTTCAAGCTCAAGCTAGCGGCGGATAAGGCGACCGATGAGGCCTGGCCTACAGAAATGTTTATGCCGCCATTCCATTTCCCAAAGGCGGAAACAGAAATTGAAGTTTCGGGTGGAAAGTGGGAGTACGATGACGAAAGAAGCGTATTGAGGTGGTGGCACATGGAGGGAGAACAAGAAATAAAAGTCAAGGGTGTTGGACGCCGGAAGATATGGGGTGAGAATGAAGGCTATTTAGAGATGGTGACCAGGAATTACGGATCCTGGGGACAATGCTCGATCATGTAGCTTGGTTTTATGGGTGTACGGCTTTTCTGTGTTTGTGTTTGCATGTAGGACTGGCATTTGTTCAGCTTTGATTTTTTTCGGTTCGTGCGTATAGTTTTCGCTTTGCTTGGTTTCGGCAAGATATCAGGCATAGATGATGATTTTGGTTGAAAGTTTCTATTTACTTGAGCTTTCATGAACATGAAAATGTGCAGGAATGATGGAACACTTGTTTCTTGATATGATAAAATTCAAAGATCTTATCGTACCTAGGGGGATGAGAGAAAGAAAGAAAATACCATATATCGGTATATAAACTACCGTTTCCTAAAGGGGGGTATATACACCTATTTATCCTCCTTCCCGACGATTTTGAGGTAATCCTTCTCACTGATAACCGATTCTGTCGGCGGTGAAACAGTGTATGTGGGCCTAACAAACCTATACACAATTGTCAGTCCCTACACCAATGCCATCCCAGAAAAGCCATACCGATCCGAATTGTAAACACCTCCAGTCTCCCAGCCCTTGACACCCTTCATCAACTCCTTCTCACGCTTCTCGGCGGCCCAGAAGCGGCGCACATCGTCACGGTCCGCCTCGGCCTGTAGCATCGGCGTCAGATGGATCCTCGTCCATATCTTTTCGCGCGCCATCTCGCGCCGCTCCTTAATCCCATTCATAGCCACGTAGCATCCATAAGCACTGACTATGCCCATTGCAATTAGGTAGTAGCTTGGCCGGAAGCCGCGGAAGGGGAGATTGCGCTGGTGGTGGTGGAGGTTAGCCGTCGGAGGGGTGATGATGCTGGTGGTGGTGATGGTGGGGTACCTTGTATTGGACGGGCTCATAGCCACCTAGGGGAGGGAGATCTGGAGGGTTAGTCGGGTTCAACTGGGGAAAGGGGAGGCGGTACCTTGGACCATTGTTGTCGAGGTAGTGGTCGATTTGCGGAATTGCGGGCGGGCTAGATTCGGTGATGGACGATGTCGGCTCCGAGCATGTGCCAAGACCAAGCTTCTGGTACGCCACATATGGCTATGGTGAGTGATATACTGTGCTTGAGATGTTTAGTCTATTATGATACAACTATGTTCTTCATGAAGCCATCCATCATGGCGGAAGCACCCCGGTGCTTTCTGAAGGATCTAAATCCATATTTTCTGCCTTTACCATCACGTCTTCCTCCTCCACCTTCACATTCTCATCTCCAGCCTCACCACCTTTCTCCTCCCCTTCATCTCCGACCTCATCACTTTTCCCCTCCCTTTCATCGCCGCCTTCCTCCTTTCCCTTTAGCTTCCACATCTTCCTCTGCGGGATAACCTTGACAAAAGCCTTCTCCCAATCCCGCTCCTTCAGCCACTCCAGCATAATCTCAACCACCTGGTTCGTGGTTAAGACTTGCCTACTAGCCATTCGGACATACTCCCCGATCGGCAGGCGTCCATGTGCAATCCCCTGTTCATTTGCCTTGTTGAAACACAAACACTTGTGCCGATTCCTATCCACAATCCCGCCAATGATATACTTCTTCCCCGGCTCAAGCTCATGGATAGTGTTTTCCGAGTCAGCGGTGAGGTAGACAAGAGATTCCTTCTCTTCAGGTGTGACGGGGTAGGGTTCACTGAAGAATGTCATTCCCTTCCATTTGAGGTGCTGGTTCTGAAGAATGCCTTCATAACGGGCGAGGAGGCGCTTGTTGAGAGATGTAACATGCATTTTGAATTGGCGGTGCGAAGCCTTGTTGGCCGAGTAGCAACGCGTGAGTTGCGAGGACATTGAGATCACCTCCTATAGTCAAAAACATCAGCATCTCCACCTCCACCGCCTCCCATCTCGAGTTCTAAACCTTGTTTGTCATTAAATCATCAAACCCACAATCCATGATCAAAGTAATATCCTCAACGACTTTCGCCACGTGTGCTTCTCCTTT
Organism: Trichophaea hybrida; assembly: GCA_015178995.1. Lineage (NCBI taxonomy): Eukaryota > Fungi > Ascomycota > Pezizomycetes > Pezizales > Pyronemataceae > Trichophaea > Trichophaea hybrida. The sequence continues at coordinate 45,172 of WHVE01000284.1, forward strand.
GGTTTTAGCTCTCTTCGCTTCCTCGACTTCCGCATCATCGTCACCAGGCAACTTCCGTTTCTCGCCCACACTCGCTGCAGGAGTAATAGTAGTATCGGTGACAGTGGCGGCGGCAGCAGCGGCAGCAGCAGCAACAGCTTTCTCTTCACGCTTCTTGATCTTGCGCGCTTTTTCTTTTTCCTTCTTCACAGCTTTCCACGCTACCCGTGTCTCTTCGAATCTCTTCTGGCGCGCAAGCTTCTTGCGCTGGTTCTTGGAGAGTTCCGGTGTCTCTCCCTCAGTAGGGGCAGTAGCATCAGTTAGTTTATTTGTTTCTAAGCTGGAAGTCTCTACTAGTGCTTCAACAGTTTCAGAGGTGGATGCTGGCGCAGACGAAGCCATTGCCGGGAATAGTCACGGCGGTGATGCACGGATATAAACGAGTGGTGTTGGTGTTATGCGATGCAGAAGCCAACGTGTGAAGGGACGTAGAAATATGGTGGTGATTCCAGTGCGGAAGGCAAAAAGATGGTGGTGCATTATAGTGCAGCAGACGCGATGACTTCAAAATTTGGTCCCCGCTCATGTGCGCACAATATCTCACTCGGTACAGAATTTCTCGACTTGAGAACACCCAAATAGTGAGTGAGCGCATTTATCGGTCGCCGCAATCCTACTTAAGTACCTATCTCTACAGCCAGCAACACCAAGGATATCTTATTCAATCGTTCTCACTCCGTTTCTCCGCACTCACTATCTCCTCCGACCCCCGAACCTGCCCCCTCTCCCCTTCCCCTTGCTATTCTTATTCTTGATGTTTAACTTCCTAAAATTCATATGCGAATGCGCATTCGCTGAAATCTTCCGGACAGCCTTCTTGACTGCTTCCTTCCCTTTCTCCATCACGCCCTTCTTCTCCTTTGCTGTAGCAGCTACATCTTCACCTGCTACCTTCTTCGATCTTTTCGATTTGAGATCCCCTTCGTCATCCACTTCTTTAAAGTCGGAACCTGATTCTGAGTATTTATCGGGATCTGCAACAGGGTCTTCACCATTCTCAATTTCAGACGGCACTGACTGTTCGTCGTCATCATGCTCTTCTCCGGGAGTTTTCGGTTTCGCAACCACAGGTCTCACTAGATAGAGGTTAGCATACGAGTATACGGGGACGTGACCAGGTAATCATACTGATAACCCTCCTATGCTGCCTTTTCAGCCCTCTCTTCTTCCAGACCCTCGGAGCTTCCACATCTTTGCCCGCATCCTCATCCACCAATGTCTCCTCTACAAATGCACCTGGCGGGAGTGGCGGCAGTTCCGGTTCATCAAATACCAGCTTCTTTGTCTCCGATTTCTTTACTACCAGCGGTACTGATAAACTGGCGGCTTCCATCTCCATCTCTCTCAATACCTCTTCCTCCTCATCGAGCGCATGGTTCTCCATCTCTCTAAGCTCTTTCAACATACTACTCAATCCACGCTTCGGCATCGACGGCGGTCTTCGAACCTGCGGACTTTCTAGCTCTCCATCAACTGGTGGTGGTTTCCATTGTCGAAACGCAGATGGAGTAGCGAACGGATCTGCAGCCTTCAAATCCTCCAGCTTCCGTTTCCGAGGCGTCAGGAACGGTGAACCACCGGCGTCTTTCTTAGCGGTGGACGGGGAAGCAGAAATGCGGTCTCCTCCGGCTTTCTTTGTCGGTGTTCCCAAAGCTGGTTCTTGTTGCCCGGGCCGCGGCGGTGTACTCTCAACATCGATAAAGGAGTCGAAGATCCCGAGGACGCGGCCGGTCTTTTGAGGTGTGGGACCGACTTGGTCTCGGCGGCCAAAGATACGTTGGCGACGGATGGAGAGCGGTGACTCGTAGATTTCGTTTGTCCAGGGGCTATTTACGATGTTTTTTGTGGGTGTTTGGGCTAATGGGAGTGGAGCAGCGGATGTCTTTTGGGGAGAAGGTTGCGGCTGTGTTTGTTGCTTAAGCGAGGTTGTGGAGATGGAGTGGAGAGTGTTTGTTTTTGATGACGACGCGGAGCGGAGCTTGGAGTATTCTTTGTATTTCGCAGCTATAAAAAAAACGGATATTAATAAGATACCCCAGCGAGGGAGAGACTGGAGAATATGCACCAATTGCGGTGTCCTTCTTTGTTTCTTCACGGGTTGGCTTCCGTCCATCGTGGGCTTTGGCAAATGCGTGTTCCCATTCTTTCAGTTCGATACGTAGCTTAGCGATGCGGTCTGATTTTGGGCCGTCGGTTGGAGTTTCTGAGGACATTTCGTGGATGTTTGCTGGGTTTGATATGTTTATGGGGGGACAACGCGCCGCAGAACGACAACAATCCCGGCCAAGACATTCTCATTTACGCGGTTTGTGGTTTTTGTTTCTTGTCGCGTCTTCCATGCTCATTCCCATACACTTCCAACACGACTCACTACCCACGCTCTCAATAACTCCTCACAAACAATCATGCCTCCCTCTGACGATTCTACTGCGGACAAGCTCCCAAATGCCCCTCCTGTAGAGTCACCGGAAGAAGAAACAGATGATGCGTCCAGCGACGAGACCTCTGCCGTTATCAAGGACGAACCAGTTCACTCCTCACCCCCGCCAGAGCGGCTTGACAGCAAGAAAGATGTCGCCGCAATTTTCGATGATGACGATGACGACTACGGCGACCTACCAGACGCAGACATGCTCGAGTTTGAAGCAATAACAATGTACCATCTCATCGTCCTTCCCTCAGAAACCATGGTGAGTATCAATTGCTAACGAACCAGTCCAACAAACTCCAAAGCAAACTACTCCGATCCGGAAGTAATGTACGCCTTCTACCAACGTCTCTTCCCATGGCGTATCCTCTTCCAATGGCTCAACCACTCCCCGATCCCCTCCCACGACTTCGGCCACCGCGAATTCGCCTTCACCCTCCAAAACGACGCATACATTCGCTACCAATCCTTCCCGACTTTCGAGATGCTCCGCAAAGACGTTTTACGTCTAAACCCAAGCCGTTTCGAGATCGGTCCCGTCTACACCGCGAACCCACGCGATCGCAAGTCGCTGAGAAAAGCCGCGTTCAAACCTATCACCAAGGAATTGGTGCTCGATATAGATCTGACGGATTATGACGATATCCGTACCTGCTGCGATAAGGCGAATATTTGTAATAAGTGCTGGCAGTTTGTCACTGTGGCGATCAAGGTTATTGATGTTGCGCTTAAGGAGGATCTTGGGTTCCGGCATGTCATGTGGGTGTATTCTGGCCGGAGAGGTGCGCACGCTTGGGTGTGTGATAAGAGGGCGCGGGTTATGGATGATCAGAAGAGGAGGGCTGTTCTTTCGTATCTGGAGGTAGTCAGGGGAGGGAGTAAGGCTGGGAAAAAAGTCAACCTGAGAAGACCATTACATCCACATCTGGAGAGGAGTATGGATGTACTTATGGAGTCATTTACGCAGGTTATTCTCAGAGACCAGGATCCATGGAGGGAGAGTGACAAGGCGGAGATGTTACTGGAACGTTTACCAGATAATAGTATGTCACAATCTCCCTACCCTCACCAACTTATAGACCATTAACCATACCAGCTGTCGTCGCCGAACTGCGCAAGAAATGGCAATCTGAGCCTGGTCGCTCCTCCGAAAAAAGATGGCACGACATCCCCTCAAACTCAAAAAACAAAAAACACCTCGTCGACGCAAAGATCGACATCATCATCGAATACCTATACCCCCGTCTCGACGCCGAAGTCACCAAACATCTCAACCATCTTCTAAAATCTCCCTTCGTCGTACACCCAGGCACTGGCAGAGTGTGTGTCCCCATCAACTCCGAAAACCCAGAAAACTTCGACCCCCTGTCGGTACCAACGGTGACAGATCTACTGAAAGAAATCGATGAATGGAATGTTGATAGGAAAGACGAAGTGGCGAAAAAGGATGAGGAAAAGACGCCCGATGTTGATAAGACTAGTTTGAAGCCGTATGTGGAGTATTTTAGAAAGTTTGTGGCGGGGGTGTTGAGGGATGAGACGAAGGAACAGGTTAAGGTTAAGAGGGAGAGGGCTGCTGAGGTAGATACTATGGAGTTTTAGATATGCATGGACTGGTTGTTGTTTTATTAATATTATTGGTTGAGATACCGGAACTTTTTGAGTGCTGTAAATGTTAGTGTTAATGGCCTCGGCAACGCATTCTTCACACTCAGGGGTTCTTTAATTCACAGCCGGCTTTAAAGGGAACAGAATGGTGGACGATGAAATTCCGCAACTGTTACTGTATGGGGAAAACCGTGTGTATAGACTAAGATACAGTGAGAAGGAGAGAGACTCGAGATATATACAGGAGGCATCAGTCCCGGTTACAGCCAGTTGTATCAGACCCTTGTACATATGTTACAGCAACATCGAGTAAAAATATAGAGTGATATGTTGTGATCAACTTCCGTAACTTCAGTACTGTGTACCAAGACATTCAATGAGAAGATCGGGGGCCTCGCTAGCCAGCTTTTGAACCGGGAGGACGTGTATTTAAGGCTTTTATTTATTCGCCATAGCCTAGTTACGGCCTCAATGCGAGAATGATTCAAAACAAAAACAAAACCACGGCATTCAATGCGATTTTGGATGATTAACGCCATGATAAGGAGCTCATCCCCCGAGAAAACATCCCTAAAAGAGGGCGGTGGACTCAAAATTTGGAGAAGAGTAGAAAGATGCCACCTGCTGATGTCGATGTAAAATAACAAATAACTTCTCATCAAGACATCACCATATCTTCATCCCACCTTCGCACCTCATTATCGCAACAGCCAAACCCCCCCCTCATAACCAAAAAAAATAAATCACAAAATATATACAGTACACAAACCCTCCCTGTCCCCCATTTCTCTTGTCCCTCCATTCTCCTTTCTCCTTTCAATCATCAGGAAACTCAACATGCATATTACTCACAAATTTCCCTTCCTCCGGATCAAACCGTTTAAAATACTTTCCCGCCAATCCAATCAGGGAGTTAACATTCTTTGGTTTAATCGGCCGAATATTCTCCTCTGCCACATACCGAACGGTACCATCCTCGACCCTTGACAATACAAAATCAACCTCACAGTCTATCAAGAGCAGGAGGGGGGGAACTTACAAAACATGATAAAACGGTTGTTTCCTCCCTCTAGGCAACGTCTCTACCCCCATCTTCGCAATCCAATCTTCACCCTCAATCGGACGGCACTCATTCGTCCAGCCGAAAATGGCACCGGAGTAATCATACCGTCGATGTCTGATGATGGTTCCCACGCGGTGCTTAAAAAACTCATTCAATCAGTCAATTTTGCCTGCTCCCATGTACAGCCCGGCGTCTTACCAAAACACATTTGTTCTCAGGATAGTTCCTGTGAGAGACTGTGCGCGGCATTGTATCCTCCGCTCTGAGGGCGCCGCAGACGTTTTCTAGAAGCTGTCGTCCGGCTTGGTCTTGAATCCGGGGTAATAACTCTTCCTCAAGAAACCGTACATCCATTGGAAAGTCGGATGGAATCTGTTGAGTCATGTGCTGCACCACGTTCAAAGTGATAGGACCCGGCTTCAGAGTCACTATCACTGTTAGAGCTGCGTAGAGCATTGAGTGCTCGCATATTTCGGGATACCCGTGGTTGATTTGAGCTCGCTCTGTTGGCAGTAATTGTAAAGTGCCAAGTATATTTTGCGCGGCGCGAATAACCATTTGCAAAACCGAAGCTGGGGCCATATAAGAGTTGCGCACCGCTCCCTCTATCGGAAGCTCTGCTTCTAGCTCTTCTCTGGGCTTTCGTAGGTTGCTTCCAGGCCCGGCAAAGATATCATAGTACTGATATTCTCCTTTATCAACCTCCACGATTGCTAGTACGTGCCGTGGGTATCCGCAAGGGTGCGCTACGAGGCCAACCCGACGAGCGATTGCGCAGAAGATTGCAACAAGGGTGAGTGGTATCGCAGAGTGGATGGTTCGGACAGTTAAGCCGACAAAGACATTCTTGAGGGCGTGGTAGCGATCTATAGGTGTGCCTTTAAATCCTCGATCCCACATCCAGACAATGAGCTTTACCGCCTTCTCCTCGGTATCATATGTTGAAAACTCGGGTGTGGCGGCGAGGAAACTGGCAGCAAGATCGTCGAAGTCTTTAACAATATCTTCCACATTCGGAGAAGGGGCCTTCACGACGAAGAGGTCCAGCGCCAATAGCGCCACTTCTAAAGGAACGTCGTTATAATCGCGCACACGTTTCCAGATCGACAATGCTCGACGGCGGTGGATATAACGAATAGCAGTGGTGGCATGATATCTGCTCCGACATCAACATTTCGTCCCGGAATCCCGTCCAGCACAAACATGTGTATACCAACCTTCTTGCCAATGGGTCGTCCACCTCATCGTCCGAAACTTCAGCGTGTTTCTTCAGGCAATCCTTCGCATCATACCCAAGGTCGACAATCCGATTGAAATTATTAATATGGTTTGTAGGATTCGCAATGATCTCGTCCAGTAGATGCGAGGTAGCCATACCTACCCTAACTCGGTGCAGAAAGAGCTGGCGCCAATTAATGCTGGTGACGTGGGACAAAGCCTTCTTCTTTTCGATTTCGTGATACTCTTCCCACCATTTAAAGCGAATGCAGCGCTGGCGTAGTTCGAGCGGTGAGCCACATATTCGATTGAGCTTCCTGCAGACCTGCGACAGGTTGACTAGGCAGCTATCCGAGATACATGAGATGATGGTGGTAAGAACCTCCTCCGGAAGCGACAGAAGGGTCGAAGATGATGCGTCATTCAAGATAATCATAGGTGAAGATATGGAGATATCATGTCACGTCAGAACGTCGAGGGGATGCGGGAAGGCGGAAGAAGTGGCGAACGTAAGAAGATGGAGATTTTGTAAATTTGATGATGGTTGGCACAGTCATGATTGGACTTGTTTAACCCACTAAACTAAATGCGGGGTACATCCGCTAAGAAGCCCTCAGCCTCAATGCCCCCTCTCTCCTCGGGCAGAAGGATCCTACTACACATCCCCCCCGGAAACACAGTTCAATGTAAAGATTAACCCCGCCGGTGGTTAAGGGCTAACGCCGCTGCTGGCACCATAAGAGGGCACAAAGCAGATTGTCGATTGGGTGTCGGCGAATTTATCCGTTTAGCGGAACCTGCGGATCACCAAAGATGGCAGTCCGTATCTTCTGCAATGGCCCACATGATACGGGGACATTGATACCCGCTCACCAATATTTGTATTGCTTGTTATGCAGGTATCGTCAGATTTGGTCCGTTGCAGCTGACCGTTCCAATACACCCCTCTACCAAGCATGAGCTGGAACTCACGAGCAAGAGAGCTATTGAGTCCACGTTCGGCCTCTCTGTACACGTGGGGGACAAATACGAGAAAGAAAAATAAATAAATACAAACAAACCACATGAATGATGAGGGATTAGGCTCTCACCAAGAACCCAATAATATGAACCATGCGGTGGAATGAGGTTTGTTCTGCAATTCGGCCTAGCCACACGCACACTCGGTTCGCCCAAATGATGGGATCACCACGCCCGGTCAAGACATGTCTATCTCAACCTACAGCACTATCTTCAGGGAGGCCTAGAGATGTATCACCACTTAATGAAATCTAAATCCTAGGAAAGTCAATATCTAGCAGATAGTTATGAAATTGACCATTTGGTCTTTGCCCATGAGATTCATGCACTGGTGCCGGTCGTCAAAATAAGGTGCGGCTCCATAAACGTGGCGGTTGGCTAGTGGCTCTGTGCGTTCTCGATCAGTTTGTTTCCCCCGCATGTTTCCTCTGCTTGCCCTTAAATCACAATATCTCCTCACGAAATATCAGGTCTTTTGTTTATTGAATGCGTATTCCTTGGGCTATGATTGCCAAACAATGCTGTTGAACGAGAATCTACGAAAATTCTCAGTAGTTAAGTAGTCAGCCAGTGTAAGTAATATCCACACGAAAACTCTTGGAGAGTGCCACGAAGCTCGAGTGTGTAGTTTGGTGGGAATCATTTCGTTTTTGACACCCATTTTCAATCCAACATGATTAAAGTATTTGAAAGCTAGGGATTGATGTCTCTAGCGTTCAGCGATGGCTCAAAGGCAAGATAACGAGACCAGCAGTTATCAGTAAATGAAGATTTTATCGATACGGGAGCACTCGAGTTTGCGAATAATTGTAGTCCTAGTCACGTGAATTAGGTTGCGCTAATGCAGGTGAAGGAATGATCGATAATGAATGCTTGTTCCATCTCGCTTAGAGCCGCAGTCCATACCATACCGCAACCACAATCACCATCTTGCCAACCTTGATCCCGCCACAATGCCCCTCAAAAGGACCAGAAAGCTTGACGTCTTCAACGACAGTACTGAGCCTCCTTCCGCGAGGCCTTCCCCACGGAACGCAAAACGGAAGCGCATCGATAGTGGAGACCAGCCGTCGGCTTCGCAACCCAAACGCCATGCTCTTGAAGACAAGACAAGGGCAGCCAACTCACGAGACACCTCTTTCCGTGACATCAAGCAGGAGAGTATCGACGACAAACCTCTCAAGCAAGAGAAAAAAGGTTCTGCGTCAGGAACAGAGTCCCTGCACACTTCGTGTACCATCACCATCTCGCCTGTGCAAGACGTCCTTAAGCCTAGTACCGGGATTTTCAAGCAATTAGAAAGCCACTCTTCAGACATTCATCACATTCAGTCCCTTGTTACCGAGGAAAAATTCCAAGAGGCCGCGGATGTCATCACCCAAAAAGGTTCCACTCCTTGGTTGCTGATATCGTTCGTGTCCACCATTTAACTTTTACAGGTCTTTGGACACCTGAACTTCTGGCTGAGTTTGGAACTACTGACCTCACTACGCTCGATCTCAGCTCATCTCCCACCCCCGGTGGATTTTCCATCCCCACGGTTCCTTCCTCACTGCTTCTCGCACCTCTATTTACCCAGCATCGATATACCAAACTTTCAACCATCATTCTACGTAACACCATTGTCTCTCCTGACGATATCGCACTCCTCCGTGTTCTCCCTTCTCTTTCCATCCTTGACTTGTGCTCTACCGGAATCAACAACCACGCTCTCTACTACCTCGTCTGTCATTCTCACACATTAACTAACCTAAACATCTCAAACAATGAGCGAATCACCGATGACGCGCGACCCATCTTTTCCGCACTTCCAAACCTCACGGCTCTATATCTTCGTGGCACAAGTTTCTCCTTGCCAGCGTTGCGGAGACTTGTTATCGAGAATCTTCCAAAGGGATGTAGACTCCTCAGTCTCCCCAGTTATGCGATCGATTTCCTCAACAACCGACACGAAAAGTACTGCGTTGAGATCCCGCAGGGTTATATCACTGACCCGGCAAAGGTGGAGAACATGGCTCTACCGGTATTGAAGAGGAATCTGGAGTTACATGCAAAGTTTAATAAGGGTGTGCAGTTGACTGGGACAAAAGTCGATTTGGTGCATAGGTTGAGAGCGTTGTTGTCGAATAGAATAGGAGATGAGAGGATTATTGGGGTCTTAGGAAGAGGTTCCAGTTGAGCAGAAAGTGATGATGGATTGGACAGATACCTTTGGCGTTTCGGACGTTATTGCATTATTCTTTAAGGTATTAGTTGGGTACGGTTTGCGTCTTATCTGGTTACATGGTGCTTTGGCGTTGGGCTTAGGATACAATGATGGTGATGACAATGATGATGATATGATAATTGGGATGGTGTCCTTGTTTGGCTTGCGTTTGCTGTATGTATATGGTTAGATAGCGTAGTAATATAAACGATGTGCGCGATAGTTTTTGCTTGCTAGACTATATATTCTCGTTGCGCACATCAGGTAGGGTCTGTGAAGGTCATTTAAACCTGTGAGCCCTAAGGACAACTTCCAAAATCACTCTTTTGTGGTTCCGTCCCCTATAGGCGTGCTGGTTGGGACAGCTGTGCATTGATGCCTGTATAGAAGTATCAAAAGTACATGATGGAATTGGTTGAAGGTATTTCCCTGCGGTAGTTATCGCGGTGACTATCACTTCAATCTGCAAAAGCCAAAAATATATAAAACCACCCAAAATGTTCATAGACCATTTCAAAAGCCACACAAAATAACCCAACACACAAAAATGCACCCACACAGATATATATAATCTAACCCCTCATTCCCATATCCATAACGTCACCAAAAACACACAACCTCAAACACCCATCCCCCGCATCATTCCACTCGCAAATTCCTAACCCACCCCACCTCCTCCCCCCCCAAATCCACACACCTAACTCCGACCTCCTCCATCTCCGCCTCCGCCTTCCTCGCCCCCTCAACGCCCCCTACAGCCCTAGTCCCCTCCCTCACAACCCAAACCCTAAACCCAAACCTCACCGCATCCTCCGCCGTAGCTTTAACACAATAATCCATCGCCAACCCGGCAACATACACATCCGTCACCCCCCGCTCCTTCAGCCTCCCCGCAAGCCCACTATCACTCACCCCCCCTCCCTCTCCTGCCCCCCAGTGAAACGGATCGCAAAACGCGGAATACATCTCGACCCGTGGATCGGTGCCTTTACACACCATGTCGTCTAAGCGGGCTATATCTAGCCCCTCGGCGAGTTCCGATCCGGGAGTGTTTTGCACGCAGTGGACGGGCCAGAGTGTGCTGGTGTAGCTACGGGATGGATCTAAGGGGTGCGTGATGGTTGTGCTACTTGTGAAGGGTGGGGGAGAGGAGGGGTGGTTGGAGGCGAAAGAGATGTGGTTGGTGGGATGCCAGTCTTTTGTGGCGAGTTTAAGATGGAAGGAAGCGTGAGGAGGGTGTTTATGGGGGTGATGGTGGAGCGGGCATCGGGGACAGGGAGGGTGCCGGACTATCAGAGGGTTAGTGCGGGAGTGGAAAGAGGAGGGGGGGAGGTACGGGTGGACAGAAGTCGCGTTGGAGGTCGACAACAAGTAAAGCTGGGGTGAAGGGGGTTGGTGGTGGCATGTTGGGTTGTTTGCGGTGGTGAGGAGTGGAGGTTGCAGTGGTTTGGGAAACCCTAACCTGTAGGTGGGGGGGCTAGAGTGTTCAAGCATGCACTCGCCGTTTACGAATCCATCAGAATGGGTTCGAGGATCTCTCGCCAAAAACGTCCTTGTATGTACAAAATATGACAGTGCCCCGTGCTAATTAGGAAGTTCATATTAGGATCTCCGGAGCATGTAACCCCCGACCAGCATATATAGTGGGTAAGTCAGGCTAACTTCCCTCTCGATATTTTGGGATTTTAAGCTTGCGGATTGATTGTGGAAAACTCATTGAGAGAAAGAGCGATGGGAGAGCTCCAATCGAACGACCCACTAGATGCCATAATGATGGTGACCCGTTCTTACATTCCAAGAAACAAATTTCAGATTTCAGCAATCATCTTGTTTGTGTTCTAGCATGCATTTTTGCCAGAGGGCACTGTGGCTAGGGATAATTCCCACTGCGAGAAGGTGCTAAGTACCTAGAGTAGTGGGAGGAGAAAGTGTCAATGTACACGATGGAAGTGCAACAGTGACATCATTGGCGTAGGCGATAATAAGCTCCCAACCTCGCAAATGTGAATGTACCCATACCTAGATTGCTACTAGAAGGAATTTAAAGTGAGAGGAGAAGTCGAAAGGGATTTTGGCTGTTGCTTTGTCTGCTCTTCCATTCCGTAAGTGTGAGCATGTCATGTTTCTTCCCACGAATTAAAGAATGTGTTAACGAGATTTTCTACCTGCTAGTTCGTCACTTAATCCCTAGGTATGTATGCTATTGTTATACCTGTGCCCAAAGGCATTCAACTCAAGGACCAGCCCCTTAAGGGTGCCACCACATTTCCCTACCATATGTTCTTGTCATATAAGCACTCACTCGACACATCAGCCGCGGTCAATACCGTCTTCGGTGCGACATCTAGGCACTCCAAACAATGGTAGCATCTGGGCGCTTTGTTCAAAAACTCAATCATACCGGCGGCCGTCACCTGTGCGGCCACAACCTTGAAGATGAGCTCCTCTACATTGTCAGAGCTCTTTGGGGCAGTGTATTTGTGCTTATTCGCATGCCAGATCCTGCCTGGTGCAAAACGCCGCATCGTGAACATTATTGCCGTTGGTTCATCGCCATGGTAGCGACGCGCGAGAGTGACAAGTGCTTGGGGAAGCGTTGCGACTGCGATTGCTTGGAAGACACGACAGACGCGGGTGAAAGCGATGAAGTCTCGCGGGACGGCCAGGTAGGAGGAGATTAACGCTAGGATCTCGGGAGGGAGGGAGGTAAGGGGCGCCATATCTAAAGAGCCGGTTTGTCAAATGGATCTGTCACCGAGGAGGTAGGAATCACAGGTTTACCTTGGGAGGAAGTTCTGAGTCCCCCTTCGCTGGAAGGAATGTGCCTACCTACTTAGGTATGTCTGCAGACTGGATGTATGCTGTGTGCGCCAGCACAATTCTGCGCAAAGCGATGATACCAGAGTTAAATCTAGGTCCGATGGTTGTGAGATTCCGAGATGCTACGGCGACCCAAGCACCATTTCTTGGGGACCGATATCTGAGCTCCTCACCTCAACGAACCCGAAAAAAAGGTTGGTGGACAGGGAAGGGTAGGTAGGCGGCTGTGTTGGTTGTGCAGCGCTACTGTAGAAACGGGGAAGTCTCGGTAGCGTCTAAGCGCACTTTCAAAACTTGCTTCTTACGTAGGCCACCAGAGGGGGAATTCCTGGACCGTGCACAGGGACGCCACCGCAGCACTCCCAGTCCTACGGCAATTATATTCCCGCTTCCGTTGTGCTGGGACGGTTGTTTGTTCCGCAGAAAAACGTTTCCCCTGAGTTGCAAGGCGAAAAGTTTGCCGTCACAGTGCATAGGAATGGCCCAGAGAAGAATATGAATCTGCGCCTGGAGGCATTCGGCCTAGGAAGATGTCTAACTGTCTAACACTCAACAAACGAAATTCAGGGGATAAGGAGAACCTGGAACGAAAGAAAGGAGGAGCAGAAAACGTCCGGTTGGGCTAAGATACGTACTCACGACCGCCACACACGTGGGAAAGACGTTCGAGCAACAAGCGAGATCGTCACACCCGCCTCCCGCCCTTCCCTTCCCTCCCTCCCTCCCTCCCTCCCTCCCTCCCTCCCCCCTTTCAAGTTTCAACTACAACTCCTCCTCCAACTCCAACTCCAACTCCAACCCACTCCAGCGCTGGGCCGCCTCTTTTTATTCTGCCTCGTCCCTCTGGCCTCTTATACCATTGGCGCTCTCTGTTCTCTGCCTCTCCTTCATCAGCCTCTTCTCTTCTCCATCATTATCATAAAGCACACGATTCAAACTGTGCCCCGCCATTGCCATTACTACCAGTACTCTACCATAATTCTACCACTCTAATTCGTTAATACTTGGCCCAATGCCTTCCGCACTGGAAACTCCCTCCACGCGCCTCCACGTGGATGAACTTATTCTTGACTACTTGCTGTGGTACTGCACTTCGTCGCTGCTGTCGGAGCGCCTCCTGCGTGCAGACGGAGACACCAAACACCAATATGCCGAAGCCTCGCGCAATAGCGATATGGGGATGAAGTTGGTTAACAGTTTGTGCACCCTCTCTTTGCGTTGTTGTTTGAAAAGTGTACATATGCCGTCCCTGCGCCTTCTGGTGCATAACATGTGCATTGCATGACATCGGGAGTCAGTTCTGCAAGACTTGTTCACGCGCATGCATAAGTGTCTTCAATCCATTAACGCGATCCACTCACAGGCTTCTACCAAACCTTCCAACGACTGCATCCACACAGCCCTCTTCCTGAGCCGATATCCCTGCGCCTACGGATATGTCGGTTTGCAGCAATGCTGCTACGACGGGTAGACGTGACAGCGCCCGACTTTGCACCAAACTCCAATGCCTGTCGAGGACGTGCATTAGGATGGTTGAAACGCAGGGGCCTCTCATCAGTCCTTCCCGAGAACTATAACGAATTTGCGCGGCCATCAACTCCATTTTCGGCGGACCTGCTACAGAAGAATGCTGAGGCGTTGCTGGAAAGTTTGGGCCATAACCCTGATTCTTTCTATGGCAGTGCTACCCTGAGAGATGCATTCTGGGCGTTCCTACTTATAACGGCCCATATCAGTGCAAAACAAGCAGAGGTTACGGACGCTTGGATAAGTAATGCTGTGGATTTTATGATGCAAGCTGCGCTTGAGGCGTATCGTTGCCATGGATGCGCTGGTATTGATGCCCTCAATGAGTGCTTCGCAGTGGGGCCTACGGCTCTGGGAGACATGTCTGATGAGGAAATAATGGTCAACGAAATTTTTGGCGGCGATGACGGCGAGGTTGGCAGGGTATTTGAAAGCCTGAAAGCAGAAGGGTTGGAAGAGGTTTGTATAACAATATAGTCATACTCTTTTCACAATCACTAACCATCTCTCAGATGCGCCCACCTCAGGGGGTCACCCTGGAAGCTCACTTCGAAGCCCTCGCAAAGGAGTGCCCGTGGAAAGGCTTCGAGGAAAGGATATTCAACTACATCGTAGCGTCATCCAAGAGCCAGGCTCGTCCGACTCTTGCACAGCTGGAGCAAGGCCGACTCGAGGGGTACGACTCTCGCGAAATCCAAGCTGTGCTTCGCAATGCCGGTGTGTCAGAGGAAGTATGGCGGTAGCAGTAATGATTTAGCGGTTAGCATCTTACGGTATTTACCATAGTGTTTATTTCAGCATTGTTATAAGGTTAAAATGTGCTTAATGTGGTAATTTTGAGGATACTGCAGACCTCGTGTATGAATATTGGGACGGGGGGCGTTTTTGAGTTGCTTGTTTGCTTTGAATGTTGCATCCATTTATTTTTTGCTGGGCTGGCCTCGTTTGTTTATATGTATTATTAGGGTGGTTGGTGTTGTGTTTGATATTCGGTGATAGCTATAGGGCTATCTTGAGCTCAAGTGTGCGTTTTGGGTAGAACAAGATTATTTGGTTTATACCCGCTCATGAAGAGTTGCTACAAAGTGAGAAACATGCTTTACCGTCCTCATTGCTCCAGTTGCAGCCTCCCCGGACTAAAACTTGATATTTCCAGAGCTGTTCATGTGCGTGTGATTATATGGAAACGAACCATACTCCATAATGCTCCTACTACCTCGGTGAGAATTCCATGTCGTGCAACAATCAGTGGAGTCCTCTTCGGTTTGTCAATTTCCCCAGTTCCAATAGAGATATATACATACTAGCAACGGAGGCGGCTTCGCCGCCTTAAGCGGGAATCGAACCGGTGACACTCGTTCGGGTAAAAAAAGGTTAAAGTGGTCGTAATACTTGCCACGAAGGGTTAGCAGCTTGGCAAAAAAAATTGGCCAATCAGGTGAGGATTAGTCACTCATACATAATTCTCATAATCGAACATCGTCGCCGAAGCACCGATAAAGTCCTCAGAGGTAGTATCTTGCATAAGTTGTAATCACAGTGACAAACCACTACACCATCTTGACAGGTGAAAGTATAGGGTAATTTGTACTTTTGAACCTCTTCCATTGCAAAAAAGCCATAAGTCTGGACGATAAAAAGAGCTAACTACCCAACAAAAGCTCATGGTAAACAACATTTCTAGTCTCCCTAGTGACATTATCCTCCCCCAAAAGTTTCCGACACGCCCCCCTATGCCTAACTCGTGAAACGCTGCAGTAAAGTTGACCATGTGCAAATACATCTGAGCGGAGGTCCAATACAACTCTATTCAAAGTAAGACCCTGACAGCTGTTGAATGTTGTAGCATAAGCCAAACGAAGAGGGAATTGTCGACGTTGGATAGTCCAAGGGCAACTGGCAGGTTGAAAATCGAAAGTTATACGTGGTATGCAAAACGTATGACGTTCGGAAGTGGAATCGATAAGACGAATTTCGATGACTTTTTCGTGCAAACGTTCGATAACAACACGGCGGTTCTTGACCAAACCATAATTGAGGTCGAGGTTCATCATGATGGTGCAAATGGAACCTTGCTTCAACTTCAATTCGTGGGCAGGTACGCCGTTTTCACGTTGCAAAGCGAGATAATCCGTTGTCGTGGCAGGATGATCTTCGGGAACCACAGTATCATCTTCTTTGATGCAATCGAAACTGTAGTACGTAACTGGACAAAGTTAGAAGAGTAGGAGAAGGAAACATATGCGGGAAATACCTTCTTCGTTTGGTCAACGGGCGAGCATCGACTCATTGAACATGTCCACGTAGAAATTCAAAGGGCTAAGGAAAGAGTTACGAATGCAATTTTCCGGAATTGCAAGAGTCTCCGGAGGGTAAAGAAACTGAACAGCCTCATCAATATCTTCCACGTCTTCAATCATATCGAGAGGTATGTTTGTTTCGTCAAAACCCATCGCGCCTTGACCGATGTCGTCAACACAACGGGCGTATTCAGGATCAGAACTTACGAAAAGGCGTACTTCTGAGCCTCTTGGTGAGGGGAACGGTTTGACCACCGGGAGCACGCACAGAAGACGCTTTTTCTCAGATGTCAGAACGGAACGATTTCTCAGGACTTCTGTCGTCGGAATTTTCATCGGGATCGGTCAACGACGAAGCTGCATGCGAAAAGTAAGCTATAGTCGAAAATAAAGAACGCCAACTCACTGGGAGACGACACGTCGTCCAAGTCGCCAGACGAAAAATCGGAAACAGAGCGGATAGGCATCGGAGAATGCGGCGGACGCTTACGTTTGGCGACGGCGCGAGGAGCAGAGGACGTGGAGGCGGACGGAGAAGTGTCAACTTTCGCCGGAGGAGGCGCAAAAAGGGCAGGGGCGGATGGAAAAGTGTCAACTACCGTCGACGGATTCGAAGAAGGGGCAGAGGTGGACGGAAAAGTGTCAACTACCGCCGACGGATTCGAAGAAGGGGCAGAGGTGGACGGAGAAGCGGCCACTTTCGACGGAGTTGTAGGGGGAGCTCGACTCCAACCTTTCTTGCGAGGCGTCTCCGGTGGACCGCCCAGTTCAACGGAACCGTTATCGGAAGTAGAAGACCTATGCAAAACCGAAAATTCCTTAAGCAAAATAATGATCAAACCTGAAGCTTTATCACGGCCAAACAAAATACCGTGAACGTTGATCAAAGAGTTGATTTGAGGAAGCGATGTCTTATTAAAACGCACACCAGGAGCAATAATAACTCGCACGACAAAATCGACCGACCGGTTGTACTCTTTCGTCCAGCATGCAGTTTTGACGTTGTAACCGCGGAAATCACCATATTCGGGTAAGACTTGGTAGACGGATTCGACATGTCCGCAGATGTGAATAAGACACGGCATAGGATCCGGAGGGTTACTGACATTGAAGTTCAAGCTGTACGAAAATCAGTAAACGGCAAAACACACAATCAATAAAGTAAGGATCTCACGTATGATGGATAGTAGTGTCAAGAACCATATTCCGGGTCGTCGAGGTGACAAATTTGGCGCAGACGTAGACGATATCCCCAGGGACATAGAAGCTCGTGTTTTTGGGAAAGAAAGCAGTAACGGAAGCCTCCACGTTGTCAATCGAGACCGAAGCCGTCAAAATGTCATGTTCCGATGAACCTAACTGGTTTTCGAAATCAGGTACGGGGACTGTTGCGACAAAACGTTTAGATCGCGAATGCAAGCCCGAAGCATCGACTTCCGATTCCAATGCGACGAAACCGTGGATGAAAGCTGAAGCGAATTGCATAGAATAGGACATTTTATAAATTGAATACGTAAGCTAAAACGAAATGTAATAAAGTAGAGCAGATGTTGCGTGAAAAGAAAATGTACGGGAGAGTAATGCCACGCTTTATAACTCAAGAAAATATAATGAGGCCGCGAAGTGAAATGATTCGACGATCGAACAACGCAACACAGAACATACGATGGTGTTGAGACTCCGTAGGAGCGACGTTCGAAGGCCAATCATCCATGTCTTAGCTAGCTGCGGCGAGTGAAATGATTCAACGATCGAACGACGCAACACTGAGCGTACGATGGTGTTAGCTGCGGCGAGTGAAATGATTCAACGATCGAACGACGCAGCACAGAACGTACGATGGTGTTGAGACTCCGTAGGAGCGACGTTCGAAGGCCAATCATCCATGTCTTGGAATTCACGTAAGCGGCAAGATGGCCAATGGGATGCGGTAACCTCTTCGGAAAAAAGAGACTCCGTAGGAGTGACGTTCGAAGGCCAATCATAATGCTTGCATCCATGTCTTGGAATTCACGTAAGCGGCAAGATGGCCAATGGAATGCGGTAGCCTCTTCGAAAAAAGATTCCACCAATCAGAATGCTTCGTGCGGACATTGCATGATCACATCCACCTCTATGTAAGTATAATGTGTTCCGACCCATACGCCAAGTTTTCCCGTTGGCCAACAGGTCGACCGATATGCCAAATTGTCAGCTTGGTGAATAGGTCAACCTATACACCAACCGAGGATGCTGACCGATATGCCAAGTAGGAGGTTGGAAGGAGGTTGGGAGGAAGTTGGGGAGGTGCAGTAATGCACTATATATTTTCAACTGTTGAACTTCTATATCACCTACTGCTTCATTATCGTGTCTATCCTATCACTGTGTCCATTCTATTCTCTTCCAACTCCACCAGAAATTTCCTCACCTACAACAATGACTACTTTGACTTCCGCCCCCGCTTGTACACCTACTGCAGGCATTTCAGATTCCTCCCAGATCAACGAAGGCTTTTCATATGGAGTCTGTCAGCAGTTCCTTACCTATCTGGAAAGCAATACAGCAAGTACCAAAACCTCATTTAGTACTATGAAAGTAAGTGTATTACCAGATTACATTCTATGCTGCTGCTGCTGCAGAATCAACCAGCAATCAAGTAATTGTATCTTGTAATTGCAAGGCTGTATGCACTGGTCACTGCTGATGCAAGAAGAATCAAGTTCAGTGTTCAGTGTACTGTCACACTGATGAGCATGACTGCAGAAATTTATCACCACTTACCACCCGGACAGAAATTGCCATGGTAAATCGAACTCCAGGTACCAAGTGAGCTGAAACAGCTGGCTGACTGAGTTCAAGAGGATTGAGTGCAAGAAAGCGAACCAATACAACAGTTGGAGGACAAAGTACAGCAAGAGTAACAAGGGGATGGCATAAGGAATTAGCATAGTGAATTTGGTACACCGGTTGACTACTTTGCCAATACGTTGACCTGTACGCCAACAGGTCGACCGCTTTGCCAATAGGTTGACCCATACACCAAATTTTCCTGTTGGCCAATAGGTTGACCTGTACGCCAACAGGTCGACCGCTTTGCCAATCGGTCGACCTATTGGCCAACGGGAAAATTTGGCGTATGGGTCGGAACATATGTATATATACCAACCCCCCCCCCAAAAAAACCCCAGTTCGTGAAGTACTACGATTGCAATTCAAAATCACTGGTGAACCCTTTGGCGTGCTGTTAAATATAGATACTCTACTCCTGGGAGTGTGGATGAGGTGAAGGTGAAGGTTGTCCTGAGATGTGGGCGGTGTAGATGGTTTCTTGAGTACATGTTGCTACTATTGCTTTTCACATATCAAGTGCGTGGGTACATGAATAGCCCATACTTGCAGCCCCACAAGTCACGGATCGGCCATGGGAAGCTGGCGTGTTGTTTCTATGGTATGACTGCCGCTTTATTTCTCCCTTTCTGGGTGGAAATTCGAGATGGTAGGGCCTTCCCGATGGATGAAGAAATATCTTAACGGCAGTGGAGAAGAGGGGCGGAGAGCTAGTGAATCCTGGACCATATGGAGTGAAGGTGAGCCAAGTAAGGGACTTGATGGGGAAGAAGCTAGGTGGGAGATCAATATCACGGAGGTTAGAGTGGATGCGCGGCCGCTCTATACCTATAACAAACGTCTCCCCTCCGAAGCAAACTGTATATACAGCGGGTAGTATACATAAAAAACCGCCTGACATACTAAAGATACTTGTGTATATATGGCAAGAAACAAATCAAGCAGTATAGTCAATGCTCCCAATATTCTATAAAACCTCCTCACTACACCAGTTATCGAAAGTATGCCCCTCCTCCATGAACATGTAGCAACCGTCAAAGGTAGCCTTCTAATATAGTGTGCTTAGGAATTCATACACTTCTTTGAGCTATCGATCATTCATTCTTCCATGAATGGAGCGCATAGTTACTTCCCTCCTGGGACTTCTTTGTGTACGTTTCCTAATGCTTACTTTGGTGCTTGTCAGGATGCAGCTTGAGTGATAACTTGAGGTGCGCTTTTTTAATCTGCGCCTGTGTTGATGAGGGCAGGTGGCAGGGGCAGTCGTCAGGATACATTGTTGACGGTGGTTCTGCGAGTGCACATGGAGGTGCTTTTGTAGTAGCCGGTGGGTATGGGTCATTCGAGCTAGGGAATGGAGTTGACTGGGTTTAAGTGAATGCCAACTCCAAATGTCATGAGGATAATAGCCGAGTGATAAATTGTGTAGAGATGTAGAAGTTGAACCCTGGTAGCGTTCCCCTGGGTGGTATGTGGTATGGCACATATCAAGCAAAGTGGAGGCAGTTAGTCTGTCAAGCGGCTTTTTTCAAGCTGAGACTATTACCAAAGTTCCACCAATCTAACAGTCTAAGAACCAGTGTAAGACTGAAGATCCCCTACAAGCCGCATCGACGAATAGGGAACGAGCGTCAAAATCTGGGCTACGAGATTACGTAAAGGCCTACTCTTGCATAAAACAGCAAAACACAAAAGCAAAACACAAAAGCAAAACACAAAAGCAAAACACAAAAGCCAAATACAAAAGCCAAACAACATACGCCCACTCACGATCAAATCTCTGAGGATTCCTACCATCCAAAATCTCCTCCTTGGCCGAGAAGTGGGCGTAAAATCCGGCCAGGGAACGAAGAAAACTCCGGCAAAGAAGGCCTATTACATTTTTGGAGGAAGGACTCGTAATTGGAAAGATTAGGCTTCTAGTACAAAAGGTACTTAGTGTGAATCGGCATCACATAGGAGTCTTCAGCCTAGCCTTCCCAGCTTTCTTTGACTTACCTGAAGAGGTGAATGGCCGGGGTCCCATAGCGCTCAAATAAACAATAGAAACTATTAGATTCGACTAAATGGAACTCTGGCCACTTTCCATCCGGATCCATGGATAGTGAAATCATCAAAAGTCGAGCCATTTTCCCCAAGTGTGAGCCAGAACACACCAACGCTCACTTGTATTTCCACAACCACCTACCCAAATATTCACCATGTCATTGAGCATTCTCTATATCTCTAGGAGATACCAATCCAAACTTCCTCCTTCATGATCTGTGGTATCCCTCTGGATCTGGATGTTTCCCAGGCTTTGTTTGTCGTCCGATGAAAAACCAGATAGAAGAGCCAAGATACCTCGTTGATGAGGATTTACCTGGTAAATTTCTAAAATCTTTTGAATTCAGACAGTGCTGTGCGAGGGTCGAGTGATGGATTGTGTATTAGTATGGAATCGGAAAGAAATTGGACCCTAGAAGGGCTAATCCTGTGTGGGGTAGGTTTAGAAACTCCGAGATACTTACTAGAGTATCCCAAGTCATTCTTCGGGGGTTCTCTAGAAGATACCTCCAGTTTTCTCATTGCGGCTCACTGAGATCAGGTTTCTATTTAAAGACTGTACTATATATCCGTACCCCGCACACCAGCTCTTGCGGCGGCTACACTAGAAAACATCTGTTCGAGACTGTCGCTCTCATACTACTGAAGTTTAATGGAACGTCGGAAAAAAATGGATACTCCAAGCTTCCCAGAGTGAAATGCCACTATCTATGCTGAGTATCTGGCCAAATTTTTGCTAACACATCGTGAATACTAGTCATTTTCTCTCACCAACGATCCGCGTAATTGTTGGGCCCGAGGAGACCGTCTACCATATTCACCAAGATATCCTAAAGACCCGATCTCCCTACTTTGCTCGGTTGCTCTCGTTCGGAGGTACGGAGGTTATTGAGAACACCATCACGCTCTTGGACCCCATACAGCCCGACGCTTTTAGGGCTTTCATTGAATTTATATACATTGGAAATTACCAACTGCCCAAGAGATCTGGCGATAAACACCGCAGCGAAGTCTGTCTTTTAGTCGCGCAAATCTATGTATTGGCAGACATGATGTGCATGGACGATCTCAAAGTAGCAGCGGTAAACTCAATGGAAGATTTACTTATAGAGGGTAGAGTACACAACAGTCCCTTCACGAAGGTAGTGGAGTATGTCTATGAAAATACGACCGATATGTCTAAAATAGAAGGGGGGAAGATAGTTCCACGGGATGAACTGAGGGCAAGTCTGTCGGCCTACTGTTGCTGCTATATAGAGAAGTGGATGGCTTACGAGGAGTTTTCCACAATGGCGAGAAGGAATGGTGAATTTGCGGTAGATATGTTAGGCCAATTCAAGAATGACTCGTCCGCGTGGATGAGCATGTGGAGACGAAAAAAAAAGGCGAAAAATATAGGAGACCAGGCTACTAGTTGAGTGTAGTCTACTCTGTATGTTACTGAAAGTCTGATTTAGAGCGAGAGCGAGCTCGAGAGCTTACGACCGATTAAACATGGAGCTGATTGTGCCTCCGTAGTTGTATGTTAGAGCACACGACCATCTGCAAGTTGGGATGACAGGTCCGGAGGGTTTTACACTTTCTTTGTCAAAACTTCACCGACTTGCCTCAATGTCTCACCTATTCGAATAAAGACTAGGGTGTCAGGGTAAAGTCAAAAGACTAAATGGAAGTCCTCTTTTGCAATCACCAGGCATGTACTTTGAAGGAGCAGGACCGTTCGTGGAGTAGCTGAAAGATACGATGCTGGATCAGTGAGTAAGGTATTAGAGGAAAAACAGTACATGCGTCTAGCGGATTCATCCCAGGAACACACCTATGACAGAGGGTCCAGATTTAAAATACTCAGGTGGAGGTATTCTATGAGGATGCAATCGCGAGGTTTATTGCTGCTGCACATAAGGACACAAAAATTTGATGACAGTTGACAAATACATGAAGTTTATCAGACCGCACGGCAAAACCCACGGAGGACATGCAGCATCGGTCCATCGGACAAGTAACGGAGACGAAGTGGCAAATAGAGACAGCGTTTAACCCGCGAGCTTGGAAGAGGAAAACCGCCTTGTGGCTCGATGGTCTTGATCGGTCTTTCGTGACCAACCAGCATTCACATAGCAGGCCCGTGGTTGACAGTATATCTGAATTCAATCTGCTTTTCATTGAACAGTAGTATGTATATTACGTAGATACTGATACCATAATAGTACACCAGGAAATTAACTAACTCTGCTCTACCTTCAAGGCTTTGAGACTGCGTATGAGGCTGTTCCCGCAATGTAATAGAGATTTTCGTCAGAAATGAGACTGAGAGAATTTGAAGACTCAGCCTGAGTAGCTGTGCTTTTTAGGCGTCTACAGATCAGGCTACATTATTGCTGGCTGCTTTTAGCGCTAGTCAGACCCGGTATCCATTCCAAAAGCTCGGCGGCCTACCTTACCGATCTGACCGCTTAGGAAAATAGCCTCAGTGGCATTCCATAATAGCCGGGAAATTGCTGCTGACGGATCTTAGTTCCCGACGGTACAAGGGCCCGTATGGTAGCGACTTCAAACCATGTATGTAAGCCTGGATATCGAAGCTGGTAAATATGTAGAGTCATGAAAGCCAGAAAAGGGGGTTCGGGACCACATTTTAAGCCTTTGGTACTACATTCTTAATCCTATCTCGAGCGCTGAGCCACAGGGAGCATATCATATTTGAACCAACTGAAGGGATTCTGCCAGAAACGTACAAAGGAAAGGATCCGAATGAACTGTATCCTAACTAAGAAATCTCAAGGAATCACTCTATCTAGTCCTAACTGATATATGGAGTTGTCTACTGTATTTTAGCTTACAGCGGTTCTACATTTATTCTCGGCAATATTGTGGTGAGCGGTGGAAGCAAAACTTCTGAATTCAAAGTGTACCATTGAAGTAGTACATGTACTTAGGTGGTCAAAAAACATCTGGCGTAAGGGTTGCACCATTTTGACCGCCTAAGTACATGCAGGTACCATCATGTACCACTGCGTACACCGTCATCCCGGGGGTAAGTTTTAGCTTTGTCATATGGGCAACTTACGAGTGACAACTTCCTAATACACGAAATGAACATGCCTTGTCCACTTCGGCCGTCCATATTCGTCATGAGTTCTCCAAAACATCTTATAATCTTGCCGATATCCCTTATACCTGATCCATGGTTAAGCTCAATCTAAGTACGCATAGAGACAGTAGATATTAATGAGCAAGCAAGAACAAGCATCCCACCTACCGCGATGGCGGGGCCAATGAATTCTAGCCCTACCCCTTCTCCCATCCACCTACTGACCTGCAAGCTATAGCTTTGGATATGGATTCGTGGTTATAAAGGACGCCTCTAGCTCTTGTTCTCCAAGCCATCCACAGCTGTCAAGATGTTAATGCTTTCCAACAAAGGCCTCTGCTCATACTTAGCTGCATTTACACTCCTTGGAAACTCCGTGGCCCAGGCAGCCAGTAATGGAGTGGTGTATCCTGGACTTGCAGGATTGAAATACTTTTTTGCCTTGTAAGTAGGCTGCGTGAAACCAGCGTTGATTGAGTGGATGCTAACGGGAACAATAATAGTGGTGATTCCTACACAGCTAGATCCTTCAATTTGACGAATGGAAGCCCACTACCTACTTCTGGGAATCCATTGGGAAACCCTACATATCCGGGTTGGACTTCTTCAAAGTATGCTCAGGGGAAATGTTTGATTGCGTGGTTGTTGTTACTCATGACTGATGGTGGAAATTCGCAGTGGGCCAAATTGGATCGATTATCTCACAGTGCAATACAACAAGAGCGAAGTCTTGACCTTCGATTTTGCTTACGGTATTCCGCACTTCCCTTCCGCCAACCTCAAACTGGGAACTCTAACAATCGCAGGTGGGGCAACCATCGACTCAGCTCTCGTTGCGCCCTGGAAACCAACGGTCCTCTCTCTCAAGCAGCAGGTAGAAGACCTCTTTCTGGGAGTGTTGCGGCCCATAAAATCCAGCATTGCACCCTGGAAACCGGAAAACACTCTCTTCTTGATCTGGATAGGCATAAACGACATAGGTGCGTAGCGTCCAGAGTAAGCTATTGAAATATCAACATCCAAACGTTGCTAGGCAACACCTACGGAAATAACAACTTCACCTTTCACACAACACTTTTGGACGAGTATTTCGGTCTGGTAAACAAGGTACGTAGACTTTTGATCCTCCACCAATATCCCATCAAGACCAGCTAAGATAACCTTCAGTTGTATGCCTCCGGTGCCCGCAATTTCCTCTTCATCGACGTACCCCCAATCGACCGCTCCCCCCTCACCACCAGCCAAGGCGCAGCAAGTGCAGCCCTCGAGAAAATGGCGCTCGCAGACTACAACAGAAAACTCCTCCAGCGCGTCATAGATTTGAAGAAGGCGAAGCGCGGAGTGTGGGCACAGCTATTCAAGAGCTCAACGGTTTTCAACAAGATTCTCGATCACCCAACGCAATATGGGTTCAAGAACACCACAGCATATTGCGATGCTTACGTGAAGTATGTGTTGGTTTAATTTGTTCGATTAATAATGATGATGCTGACAGACGATGGGAGCAGTGGCACACCAGAATGGAACACCTTCATTCCCGAGTGTGACGTACCTGTGGATAAGTATTTCTGGCTTAACGATTTGCATCCTACGCATTTGGTACATCAAACTACGGCAAAGGAACTAGCAAAAGTTTTGTGATATTGATATATGTATTCTAGAGTTAACTAACCCTTGATCAGGCGTCTGTACGGTGATAGATAAACAGCAAATGTGTAATAAAACATTAGCCGAGTGTGCTGCCATGATTCGTTTAAACCCACAATCACGGCCTATCACCATGCAGTTGAGAGGGACCTGATATCGGTTTCCACCAACGATAAACCTCGCACCTCGCACCAAATCTATGTACATAGATAAAGTCTCTGGAAAGACTCAATCCTCAACCATGGTTCCGTCCGTTTTTCCCCGGACCATGCGATGCTTTTTAATGCCGTGAGCAACATATATTGTTCGGTGTTTAGCCGCAATTGCGACAACAAACGTTCCGTATCCCAACGTGTCCAATAACGCAATTCACGGAACGAAAATCGCAAGACAATAGATGGTTCAAGTAGTGGTGGTAGTAGTCATTTCCCATTTCCCATAAAGTTTAAACGAGTGCTCACAACAAAAGAAAAAAAGCGTATCAAAGAAGAGCTAGAACCTAGAACCCCACACACGGTACATGCAATATTTCAATATATCGCACCAGATCTCCAGCGGCCAGCCAGCATTTAGTTTGATGTGCCCTCCAAAAAAGCCCAGCCGAAAAAAAAGAAACCATGAACGACTCAAGAAATGCAGTAATGTACGACTTGGCCGGAAGAAACTGGAGGAAAAAAAGATACAGTGAAGTAAAAGCCAGGCGTCAGAAACAGATATGTAAATTTAAAAAGCAGACAACTCCACCCACCCAAACGAACTTTTTAGCTTTTGATGAACCCACACTTCTCGCATCTTTTTTTCCTTCGGGAACGAAACCTTCTCATGCCTAATGAGATAGACATTATCCCTCTCTCTCCTTGTACAAAAGATCTCTCTTCCCGCGAGACCAATGAAATGCGCAAACACCATGTGGTATAGAATATCAGCTATAATAGAAAAGCATGCAAAAAGTCTCTATATCATCGTCTATACCCCGATCCTTAGGATCTTCTTGAAAGATATCTCTCGCTGACATCCAACCCAAGGCCAGAGGTACGCCCAGAGGTGTTGGTGCCCAGGGAAGTAAATCCTCCAGTTTGCCGAGTGGGACCATCCTCCTCGACTTCTAGGTTGAATTGGCACTCGGGTTCCTCGTCGATAGGGTGAACCTTGCCGTTTCCAAGACGAGGCGAAGAAGTGGCACGTTCAATTGGTCTACCGTTCGTAATACTTTTTGCAAGTGTAGAGGTCTCCGAATCGGCAATGCTGCTCTTCTTCAAGCTCTGTGTAAGAGCAGAAATCCCACCACCTATTCCACGCCCAGGAGAACTGTTGAAATGCAGAGTCTCGTTCGCAGTTCGATTAAGACTGCGGGCGATTGGACTAGTGTCGGAATGTAGGTACGAGTTCCTAAGTGGTGAGCCTACATGTCCGAGGCCAGAGAGCTGCGAATGGTCGTCCTCGCGCTTGGTTCGATAGATTATTGGACCCCAACTACCCGGAGATCCGAGAGGAGGGGATCCAACGGTCTCTCCCGGTGTTCCAGGAGCAGTAAAACTACGTCCAAGGGCATCATCATCCGTTCTAGACATTCTGCGGTTGCGTTCAGCCGGAGTAAGCAAGTCCGACAAACTCTCTGGCAAAAAGTCCTCTTCAAACGCAAACGTCCCTTCCGTCTCTGTGGCTCCACCATTGTCCTTTGATCCACCTAATCCATGGAAGCCGTTGAAGAGTGTCTGAGGCCCTCCATAACTTGAAGAATAAACTTTGTTTCGCCTTGCAGCAGACGAATGCAAGAGTCTCTCCCCAAAGGACCCCTCACGCAGCTGCGCAGATCGAGAAAGCTCTGCACCATCATCATCACCAAACGCTGACCTACGCAATGCACTGACTGTGGTCTCTCCTCTGATACTATTAGGCAGTGACGGAGGGGGTGAATCCACTCCAAATGTATTCGGAACCGACGATGCAAACGGTCCATGTTTTGCGTAATAGCTGTAGTCGTATCTATCTATGGAAGCTGGAAGAGTAGCGTCAAGCGGACCCAATGTTCGTTGGGATGTTCCAAGAGACGCCATCGGCAGGCCATCTGGGTTGCGTGGTGATCCAAACTGCGCGTCTGGAAGCGATGACGAGAGGCTCTGGTCGAGTTGCGGAATTGGCTGACCAGGAAGGGCCGGGAAGTCGTCTTGTCCACCCAAAGAGTGATTTGGAGTATGGTGACTGACATTACCGGTATTGGCCTGCATCAATGAATTGTGGAGGGCGGAGCGGTGGTTCGTGTATCCGGTATCCATGCGGCCGAACTGGAGACCGTTCAAAGCTGGCCGGTTAACTCTGCGACCGTCCGGAAGGATATGAGCGAGAGCACATTTCGCTCCAAATTTGCAATTTCCCTACCATACAATATCAGCATCGCACGCTCCCCCGAAGATGTAGAAATCGGAAAACCTCCCGTACCTTTGAAAAATACTTGCACGGTGCGGCTTCGTTCGAAGGGTCGGTGCTGTGAGAGAACGGACAAGCTTTTCCAGCTTGACAGGCGCCCTGGCGGAAGAATTTGCATGGAACGTGATTCAAATCTAAACGCCAGTTGTCAGGAACCATCGCTACCACGTCACGCCTGAGAAAAGGTCTACACTCACTCTTGCTTCCGGGAGGACTTCGGGAGCCGTCGAACGGCGGCACTCCAGGTCCCATGGGGATGCCGGGTGGTTGGGCGTGGCCCTGCTTTGGAGGAACTGGGGTCGGCATAGTATTGCTGGCTGTGCTTCCGTTTAGCACCGAAGGCAGTTGACCTTGCGTAGCGGAGATACTTCGGCGTGCGCTGCTGGATCGACTATGGTGGTGTTGGTGGTGATGGTGGGGTGTTGGGCCAAGTCGTGAATTTGTGTTTGCGGCTGTAGTAGCGGGGCCCGGCTCAAGGCTCTCGTTCGAGGAAGGTGCGGCCAGCATAGTCGGGTCCGACAGTTGAGAGGGCATGAAAGGTTAAAGGAGAAACGGGAGGAAGAAGAATAAGAAGAGGAAGAGGGAAGGGTTTTGGGGTTGCGAAAAAGACTAGGTACCCACTGCTGCTCTACTTTGCAGTCAATACTCCAGTAGTCAGTTGGGTTGTGATCGACCACGTTCAGCGGCGCCAACCAATAACCACCCAAGTAAAGTACGTAGTGTGTGTGTGGCAGCTATTCAAACAACGCCACAACTGTTGAGGAATTCAAACTTCAGAGTTCACGAATAAGAGACGGGTGAGTATACCCACCTGCCCAATGAATATTTCGTTCAATCGGATGACCGATGACAGCAAAACAGCGAACAACTAGTGCAGATCCGTAATTCAGGTGAACGTTGGCTCGCCAGGCACGCAATCGCAATTGTGCTCTGGCGTGGCTGGTACCGAATGTTGTGATGTTGAAGCCAAACAGCGGGAGAGCAGGCACAAGTAGAGGGGTTGTAATCTAGTAACACAGGCCCCCGAGATGGATCAGTTCGGATCCGAGCGCGAGTCCTTCCTTATCTCCAATCCAGAAAAACCACAAGGTACTAAGGGCGTATGCGTTTGTACTGTATCTATCCAGGTTCAAATGGTCTTGGTCGTCGATAGAGTTAACTTTCGCAGAGATGAGATGCGCGATGATGTCGCGGGTAATATCGGTTGGTTTATTAGATAGAGTATTTCCAGCCACGCCGAGTGACGAACGGAGGACTGGTTCCCAATGCCAGACAGATAAAGATAATGCTTCTTCAATGCTGGTGTTGAATTGTACTGTTCTTTCATGCAGTTGGAAGCTATCCTCGAGTTGTCGGTGGTTGGTGGAGATTCCCGCGCTCTCTACTTGAAACTCAAAGCCCGCAAAGACGATACCAACCAAATATGCAAGTCGAATGGCGGGTGCTCGATGGAGATGCCGACATGACTTTAAAGGGTCCGATGGGATGACAAGAGACGATCATTTTCCCAATACACCGAAGCACCGGATCTGTAAATACCATATCTTAACCACAATAGCACATGACAAGATTTGTCTGCGATCACATCAACCACCCTGCATACAACAGGTTTCCAAGTCGAGAAATCCGCTGCAGAGATTTGGGTTAGTTGACCGAAATTGCCATCACATTCCTAGCATTCTGATCGAATATCTGCTCCCTGTTCTTCGAATGAGAACGCAATGATCGTGAGCATTTCTTATTCTCTGTTCCATGCCTAATAGAACCCATAAATATGCTAGAATATTCCTTTGCGACCTATATTTCATGCAGCATGACTTTTCCTAGACATACTGGTTGTCGACACCCCTGTAGAACGTCTTGCGCGTGCTTCGTTAGCTTACCGCGCTTTCCTGACGGTTCATACAGCAAAGGTATCTCTACCAAAGTCCGTAAGGCTCTATACTTTTTGATGTACAGCTACATGAGTTGAGTCTTCTGTCAACAGAACTAGCTGGTAGTTATTGTTATTGTGGACAAGACATCCTAACCATAAAATGTAGTATAGCATAAACATACATACGTCTCTCCTGGGGCTGCGTTTTATTAGAATTCTAAAACGCCCTAGAGTACAAAATACGTCCAGCTGATCAAATATACTACTCTCTGTGGTAAGATAAAATTTACAAATGCAATCAACAGATCGCCCGCCTCATGGGCCTTCCTATGCGTTGTCGTCTTTTTTTGTGATATATGCGTGTACGTACAGATAAAGACAGACCGTAAATAATGCTTCATAGCGGGGACAAGGCGTTGAAAAGCTGACCGAGGATGACCACAGGTATAGATATCACATTACGTCGTAAATCCTCCGCCCCCGCGCACTAAAGGTCACCATCTAGTCCAAGAGTTTCCTATATCTCGGATTAGAATATGAATGGCCAGATGATAAGCATGCCGGGCAGCACTCAATTGTATTTGTGATCTCACGGTCGGAAGTCCACTTCGTAGAAATACCCTGAGACGAACAGAAGGCGATTATGAATCGGGAACCTACCCATAATTCCGTAGGATCACCTTCATTCATATCACACACCACTGCCCAGAATTCCTTAAACTGCTTTTGTCTCTTTAAATAAGCTTTTTCGATACGCTTGTATTCAACCTCGGCGGCAGCTTTTTGGACTGGATCAACGGGCTTCGTAGCACCAGATTGAAGAGTTGCAAGAGCCTCTTCTAGCTCCTGAACCTCCGGGTCGAGTATAGCCACCGAATCGTTGAGCGAGGAGATGCTAGGTGTTGATTTGAGGGAATTCAGTGAGGCTTGTATGTCCTTAAACTGTGATTTCAATGCAGTGGCCTCCTGTCTGAGAGCTGCATCTGGGTGTGAGTTCTGCATAAACTTGGTAATACTCACTGCATACCTTCGATCTCCTCATCCATCGCTTTCAGTTCTTCTTCACTGACACTGTCCTTTGGATCCTAGACAGATGTCAACTCCAAGAGCTTGCGCCGACACTCCCATGATCACCATACTTGGATAACATGGTAAACCACCTGCTTCCCCGACACTCGTCCTTCGATTTGGCCGCTTTCGTGCATCTCCTTGAGTATCTTTGCCGCGGTGACTGTCCAACTTCTGTTAGAGTCCCGAGTCAGCTATGGGGAGAATGAATGTGTGGACCTTTCGTGACAGCATTATGGAGATTCGAACTGACATCTACTCATAAATATAATTAATGTCTTATTTAGATATAGGAGCAGCAACCGAAGCATACCTGTAGCTGAATAGGGACGGTTCTGCTTGGTGAGATACTCGAGGATCATCTCCGTTGCTTTGTTTTAGTTAGTTTTTTTAACCTAACAATGACCAGAATTCATTAGAACCTTCATCGCCCTTAAGTTGCTCTTTTTTTTCTTTTTTGGGGGGCATTTTTGTAGCCGTTGAAGTGATGTTGTGAGTAGGTTGAGGTTGAGTGAGATGTCTATGATCTCGTTATATGAGAAGTTCTGCACTAGACATCACTCGGCAGTGATTTTACAATAGAAAACCTCGCGAGAGGCATCCACATCCCATAATTGTAGTCTCGTAGCCTGAAACAAAGTGATTTCATATAATTTCATTCATTAGAAACTTTCATAAATTAGATTTCGATGTGAGTCCGTTCGCCGAAAGTCGGGACTGTCACGTGTGCCAAGGTACTTAAAACCTTCGCGCGACTACCCTGTAAACACATCACCAAGTTACGGGTGTGTACACGAAAAGATGGACGGTTCTACTCAACGGGATTTCCACCATCCGTACACCCCTTATGCAATCCAATTGGAGTTTATGAATGCTTTGTACGATGCCATAGAAGATGGGTGTGTTGGCATCTTTGAATCCCCGACAGGCACGGTATGGAAGGAATTCCTCCAACACGCCACATAGCTAATACGGTGTCAAAAAGGGAAAATCGTTGAGCTTGATATGCGGTGCATTAACATGGCTACGAGACCACAAGAACCGGGATCTTCTGGCTCAGTTGGAGGCTGAGGATGAAGGTACATTCTAGAACAAGTTGACTTGCGGAAGGGTTATCTCACGTTCAAATGCAGACGTAAATGAACCAGCCTGGGTTCGGGAATATGCAAAACAAGAGAAGAGAGAGAAGATCCTAAGGCAAAGGGTAGAGTTGGAAGAACGCTTAAAGAGTATTCGAGAAAAAGAAGCCAGAGAAAAAGCGAACTATGAGGCAGGAAATGTCCGAAATTTCAAGAAGATGGTATCTATTATAGCTTCAACGTCAGCAGTACAGGTGCTGATGAGCACAGAGGAAAGGTGTCAAGGTTGAAATCGAGGACGACGATGAGGGCGATTTTGTCCTGGACGACTATCAAAGTGATGATGAATCTGGCACGAAAAAGGCTGCATCAAATGACCCTGATGGATTCTCTCCAGAGGTGAAGGAGCTCATGTTGAAGTACGAAGACTTCATCTGTAGTATTTGTGCGACTTGTTAACTTGGATTTCAGACTTGGAATGTCAATCCCAGGAACAGCACCACAAGACGAGCCAGAGATGGAGCTTCCAGACGAAACGAAGACTTTCTTCTGTTCTCGGACACATTCTCAGCTAACTCAGTTTGTGAATGAGCTTCGACGAGTCGAAATGCCATCCTTTTTGTCCGGCTCTGTGGACGATTTGCCCGAGCAAATCAAGCACTTGTCGTTGGGATCACGGAAGAACTTGTGCATAAACCCGAAGGTTACCAAATTGAACAGAATCACGGCAATTAACGAAAGGTGTCTGGAAATGCAGAAGTCAGGTATGTTTCAGTGTCCATAATATGCTGCAACCAAACTAAGGGCCTCAGGTACATCTAGCGAGAAGAGATGCGAATTTTTGCCAACTAAGGACGATCAAGTCTTAATTACGAATTTTCGGGACCATGCCCTTGCAACGATCCGTGACATAGAAGATCTGTCAAAGCTTGGTAGGACGCTTGGGACATGTCCTTATTACGCCTCTCGATCTGCAATCAAACCAAGTGAAGTTGGTACTGTGATTATCTCGCGTACTGGCTAGATACTGATATGATCTGCAGATAGTCACATTACCTTACCCAATTCTCCTACAAAAATCTGCCCGAGAA
Organism: Trichophaea hybrida; assembly: GCA_015178995.1. NCBI lineage: Eukaryota > Fungi > Ascomycota > Pezizomycetes > Pezizales > Pyronemataceae > Trichophaea > Trichophaea hybrida. The sequence goes on from WHVE01000284.1 coordinate 78,555, forward strand.
GCCTTAGGTATCTCACTAAAAGGGCATGTAGTCGTTATTGATGAAGCGCATAACCTCATTGATGCCATATCGTCGATACATTCAATCACGGTAACTCTGGATCAACTCAACCGATGCATCGCACAGCTAGGTGTATATCTTTCGAAGTTCAGAAATAGACTCAAAGGATCCAACAAGGTGTATGTGATGCAGGTTTCCCGTCTTTTGGATGGCCTTGCCGCTTATCTCGATGGATTGGGCAAAAAAGGCACAGAAGGCGAAGTGCAGGCTGGAGACCTTTTAGTTGCTAAAGGAATAGATCAGATCAATGTCTTCAAACTCCAAAAATACCTGACGGAAAGCAAGCTAGCACGAAAGCTTGAAGGGTATTTGGCATATTCAGAGCAGAAGAAGGCCGATAAACAACAACGTCTAGGAAAGGTAGCGGAACAGCCCAAGGCAAAGGACTCTGTCCCTGTACTTACCCACCTCCAGGGATTTTTGTTGGCGTTGACCAATCCCTCTGGCGAAGGCAGGATTTTCTACGGAAGAACCGATTCCAAAGAACTGTGCTTCAAATATATGCTTTTGGATCCGGCATTCCATTTTAAAAATGTTGTTGAGGAGGCGAGAGCTGTCATATTGGCCGGAGGTACTATGCAGCCTATACAGGACTTCATTACACACCTCTTCCCATACCTCCCGAACGAAAAGATACGTACATTGACTTGTGGACACGTCATCCCCAAAGAAAACCTGCTAGCATGGCCACTGGTAAAGGGACCAACTGAACAGGAGTTCGAATTTACGTATGAGAAGCGCATGGATCCCAGTATGATCGAGGAGCTGGGAAGGGCGATCACCAACATCTGCGTTATCATACCGCATGGTGTGGTATGCTTTTTCCCTAGCTATTCATATCTCAGCTTTGTTGTTGCGCGATGGCAGACAAAACCTGCCAGTGGTCTCTCGATATGGGAAAGATTAGCCGCAAGGAAGCATATATTTCAGGAGTCCAGTGAGAACAGCAGTGTTGAGGAAACACTTATGGAATACGGCATCGCAATTGATTCGGGAAAAGGCGGACTCCTGTTAAGCGTTGTTGGTGGAAAGATGAGTGAGGGTATCAACTTCAATGACAAGTGAGTTACTATCCCCGGTTATCCGAAGGAACGGAAGGGCATTTCTGGAGGTTGATGAGGGCATAAAGTCGAATTCAGCTCAGGCGATACACTCGTTGTTTCGTACGTTATGAAACGGGCCTACGTCAACCATCCGGGCGGGCCGAGAAGGATGAGAAGTACATAGCTCAGTGTTGACATGCTTTCATAGTCTAGGCCGTGGTGTGGTAATGATTGGGCTACCATTTCCTAACGCCCAGAGTGTAGAATGGCGGGCAAAAATGCAACACGTAGAAAACGTTGCCTACAACTCTTTTCAATCACTCCCGTCTGAACCGAACTCCGGATCGGAGTCTGAGACCCAGAAATTGGCCTACGCCAAGTCTGCAGGAAGGGAATTTTATGAGAATGCGTGCATGCGTGCCGTGAACCAGAGTATCGGGAGGGCAATTCGACACAGAGGGGACTTTGCGGCAATCATCTTGATTGATAAACGCTACTCTAGTAAAAGGATTCGGGACAAATTGCCGGGATGGATTAAAGTTGGCTTGGTAAACACTGACGTATCTAAGGGTGAGGGACGTTTTGCAGAGTTTATGAAGCTCAGCGGTGCTTTTTTTAGGGGAAAAATATAAGGAGCTGGTAAGCGTCTAAGAGAGAATACAGCTGATTGAAACTAACAAAAGCTTCTTTAAGATAGCATGCAACGCGTTCATTTGCATTGTATAACTTTTGGGACACAAGATATCGTCTCCAGTTTTGGGAGCCGCCTTCAACCAACTGATAAATCCACGACAAAAAAAAAATAGTGCTCATGAACCAACGACGCTATTGAACTGGAACTAGCTATTCTAGCTGTTGAGAGCAAATATCTTGCTGAAGCTAGATCTGAGGTCTCTGGGGTGGCTTACAATTAAATCAGTCCTGTCATTTCAATGACAATTGAAAGTTCCCAAGTGGAATCTGTGACTGCGTCAGTAGTATATGTCGCCACTTGCACTGTGCCGAAGTGCAACTGATCCTGTCGACCCAAACAGAGGGGCTGGCCATGAAGAGTGGGCAGGTGAAGCAAATATTGAATGGCGATGTCTCAAAACTGGCCGCCCCAAACGTTGTGCCTTCCAGTAGAAGGATCGGGCGCGCATATGTCGCGAATGTACAGGGATGCACATATATATTGAAACGTAACATCAAACCGAAATACGGGAGCTCCACGCGAGCAACGTGAGGTCAATCGCTTATCCAACAATTATTAGCGCTTAGCCTTCAATCATAGTTACCGAGCAAGTTAGTAGGCCGTAATGTGCCTGATTGGAATGTACTCTAAAATTTAGCGACGACTGGCGCATCTTTCCAGGATCCTCTCGAAACTGAGCCGATACATCTCTGCCCAGGTTTCAACATATGTTCTACGGGGATCACAATCGTTGCCCTTACCAACATGACTATTACAAACACACTGTTCGAAGCTTTCCAACACGAGTAACAGAATAGAACTCCTGAAGACTGGGCAGTTCTTAAGTGTACAGTTCCTCCCGCCGAGATTGACCACTTTTTTTCCTGCTCATCACACTACAGCAACATCTGTTCTTGACAGAGGAGGAACATTCTTTATTCCAACACTTCAATTCCCTTCCTTCTGCTTGTACTCACCTCGCCGGCCGAGATTACGTTGATCGTTATTCACTTCTTTTGACTTATCGACCCTATTCCCTCTTTTATAAGTCAATTCATCAATTCACACTATGTTCACCAAGTTACCGTTGGTTTTTCTTGCAACCGCCTGCTTGGCATCCGTTTCGACTGCATACTCCCCCCATTTCGAACATGCACGGAGCATAAATATACTCCCTCGTCAGGTTAGACACCTTGATTGTCTAGGCCCCGCCAGCTTTCATACTAATGAATATGTAGTTTGGAGGTGGTGGAGGCAAACTTGGTGGCAATAACCGGAATGGTGGCGGCAACGGAGGAAACAATGGCGGCAACGGAGGGAACAATGGTGGTAACGGGGGAACAATGGAGGTAATGCAGGTGACAATAACGTGCTACAACTGAATCCTGCCAACGTTCAGGATGCTTCCAAGACTACCGGCCAGAACGGTGGTGGGGTTGCTGCTGGACAAGCAAACTCAGCAACGTAAGAATCCTGGCATGCAAGTTTGGAAATGAAGATACTGACATGACTTCCCAGGGATAACGCAAACTTCATCAATTTCTGTACAGGAAAGACGCTCACAAACGGCGCACAGGTGAAGGGGGGCTCATGTAACGGCATCGTGATGGGAGATATTCCTGCTCAGAACAATATGGTCTCCTCGATCATCATCTCACCCGCCCCTGGACAGGATATTGCAGCCAACAAGGCTTTCGATATCACTGTTAATGTTGCAAACCTTGCGGCGGGTTCATTCACGAATCCGCAGAACACATACTACGCTGCACCACAAGCATTGAACAACGGCGTCATTGTCGGCCACACTCACGTAACTGTGCAAAACCTTGGTAATAACTTGACTCCCAACCAAGCGTGAGTACACCAATCCCAACCCCGCCCCGGATCGCACAAACTAACCCCACCATCCTTACTAGTCCTGATGCAACAGCGTTTGTTTTCTTTAAAGGCATCAACGATGCTGGAAATGGTAATGGTCTTCTCAAAGCTACGGTTGACCAGGGTCTTCCTGCCGGAAACTACAGAGTGTGCACCCTGAGTAGTGCCTCCAACCATCAACCTGTTCTTATGCCGGTGGCTCAGCGCGGTGCCCAAGACGATTGTACAAAGTTCACTGTTGGACAGGGCGGTGGAAACAATAACAATGGTGGTAACAATAACAACAACGGTGGTAACGGAGGTAACGGAGGTAACGCCAATAACGGTGGAGGTGCAGGTGCAGGTACAGGTGGTGGCAAGCGTGGTGGACGCCAAGGTGGTAGACGTCGTGGTGGTCTTTTCGGTGGAGGTTTCAGGGCCGGCCGCTAAGCATCAACTTCATCCAAATGAATAGAAGGCGGGGAAGGTGTTTGGATGGCTATCCCAACATCGTTGTAATATTTTCATGGTTTATATTTCTCTGCAGCATTTTTTACGATCATTTACGTTCTATGTTTTGATCTTTTTTCTCTTTTGGATACATGTTGTGTTTGTGAGGGTGGGTTGGCTCCGGTATCCATTCCATTACCGAAAGGGTGAGTGAGCAGGAGTAGGGAGCGTTGTTTGTTTGTGAATTTTATTTTGATACCTTCAAGATCAAGAGGGGGTATACGTAGTTGTTACAGAAGCCCAACTGAAGTTGTACTACTAGAAGATACATAAAACAGAGAAGGAGTAGATCCAAAACATGCATAATGTTGCATCTGGTCACGGACATAAAAAGTATACGATACAAACGCCACGATGTTATGTAGGAGGTAGGAGTTAGGAGAGGTGGAAGTTGGGGTTTGGGGTTTGGTATGTACAGCGGTGTGAGATCTCGCCTTCTATGTATGACGCAACGTGACTCTCTGCAGGGGAAACAAAACTTCCCCACCACTATGAAATAATTTTTTGTTTGTGCAGTTGCAGTGAACAACGCATCGCCATCCCATCCAACCTATCCGTTTCTTTTTCTTGTTTCTGTTTTAATATTCTCCACACATCTCTTTCTCTCTCTCGGTTCCTCCATGCTCAATCCCACTCATTTGTGTGTTGCTCCCAAGCCCCTCGCTCCCCACCCACCCGGGCCTTACCTCCCAAAAAAATAATACCCGATCGATATCTAAATTGCCTCCCTCTCTGTTTCATATCTCATAGAGTACGTAGTCTACTTACTCTACATATGTCGGACTCAGGGAGTAGACGTTCTTTCAACAACTCCAATAGCGGCGGTGGTTTACCGCTTGAGCTTCCACCCGCAGTTGCTTTGGAGTTAGCGGGGTATCTTCGAAGCTCTTTATTTGCACCATTGGTACTACCCCCCTCCCCGACAGCCCGGGCCCGGCGCGCGGTTACATAAAGAAAAAAATATCTTACAGTTGTTTATGCTGGAAAAATTATAGAGTTCGAATATTTCTCGACTCCGCGAAGAATGTGAAGACACGATGAGGGCGCAAAAGGATTTAGTGCAGGACGTATGCTATTCCAGATGAAACACAGGAGGGGGGGATGACTGAAGCGGTAAAAACAGGCACAATCACAGATCTCGGATGTTGTCGAGCCTACAGCTGAAAAGCTTATTCCTATCGCCGAAGAGTTGAAAGATGTTTACCGCCAGATTGATTTGTTAGAGGTAGATATCACCCTTCTTCTATTGGCACACTAGAACCCCCCTACCTCCTACCTCCGTGAACAAGCTTTGAACTGAACTGATGATGGAATCGGAATACCCTAGGCACTCGTGGCTCAGACGGGTGATGATATTAAGCAGATGTCGAGCAAGGTCGAGAAAACGGAACAAGCGCTACGGAGAGAAGAGAGAGCACTGAATGAAGGGAAGCCGCTGGCGATGTGGAAGGAGCCTGAGCAGGTGAAAGTTTTTAGGGCGGCCGATTATGTCGAGAATGGACGGTTGAAGGAGCAATCTGCGAGACCGAGTACTCCGATGATGTCGGTCGCATCTTGAGGGGTGATTTTGTGAGGAGGAGGATGAGAGCGGGTATCCAAAAGTTCACGACGGACAAACAAACAAAACGGACTACAAAGTACAGGGTATTTCTTTTAATCGCAGGCGAAACAACAGCTTTTATTAGTACATTATCATCAATCGTCGTCGTCGTCATCGTCCTCCTCCTCCTCCTCCTCCTGCTGCTGCTCTTCTTTCTTCTTCTTCCAAAGAAGCAAGGACTATCTGCTTATCCTCCGCACTATAGATATTAACACCCTGCTTTAACGCAAGCACTAACATCTGCAACGACTTATCGGTAAAGTCTGGGGCCATCCGCAGTTCATTCAGGTCATCACCGAATTCCTCGGTGACCAGACGCATGTAGTATTCTTCGAATTTTGCTTCGGCGTCGGGATCATAGAGATCGCGGAGGGGGGAGGGGATACGTCCGCTCTGTTTGTTGTTGTGTTGTGTATTAGTCTAATTTCTGTAGCACTTGTGGAAAATAAGACATGCTGCTGTTGCTTCTAGTACCTTTTCCGTGAACGCCTTTGTCTGTTTTATCCCCTCCTCTTCCTCTTCCTCCGATTCAGACCGCTCAATAATCGGTGGTGCATCCTATTCTTCATTAGCACCTGACATATTCCCCCGATACCCATACACTCCTCACCTCCATCTCTACCTCCTGCACTTCATCCTTCCCCTTCTCAACTTCACTCTCGCTATCACTGCTGCTGCTGCTGCTGCTATCCGAAGAGGATATATCAGCGGTACGAACATTCCTCCGTCGCCGCTTCCGCTTCGGTTGTGAATACCCGCCAGACGTTGGTGCGCGTTTTGTGGAACCCATGGTTTTTTGTTGATGCAGGTGGTGGTTAGTGGCGAGGATGAGAAAATTTCCCTGTGAGAAGGATCCTTGCAATAAATGGTACCTCGTTTAAGCTAACGGGATATGGGATAGTGACTTATTAGATGAGTGAGATTTTGTGAGTAACCATGTAGAGGACGGAATCTCCTGCGGGTTTGAGTGTGGTGCTTGATTGCTTTCGATTGAGCTGGAGAAAGGGGTGGCTTGTGGTTGCATACATAGTCACGACGTTTTAGGTAGATGAGGGAGAATGTCTGAGGCGAACTTTGGGAGGTCGTGTCCGATAGGGTGAGGTGAGAGGATGTTTCAAATGAGAAGCCAAGTTCCTAATAAGAACGTCTACATCCTGAGGTCTATTTAATGTATTGCAGCGGCATAGCAAGTGCTTCTGTACAATACCCACCTTCTTGCATCTCAGCCAAGATCCCCTCGAAATCCTGGGAAGTGCGCCCACAATGACATCATCACTGCGCACTCCAGCTACATATAAACACAATCAATACCACATTTCTGCATATCAATTCCCACCTTGCTGAAACCTATATCCACTTTCTACAGTAACAATTGCAAATTATCACTATGGTTACCACCCGAAGAGGCAGTACCAAGGAAACGGAGTCCGAGCCAGCTCACAACAAGGCTGCTGGGAAAAAGCATAAAGATACCAAGGAAACCGCAGACGAGAAGGAAGAACCCGAGAAGAAGAAGACAAAATCGACTACCACCACTACGCCGAAGAAATCGGGGGCTCGGAAGAAGAAGGATAAGGACAAGGAGGATATCGGCACCAAGAAGAAGGCGACGGTTGAAGAAGTTACCGACTCAGACGCCAACCTGAAGAAGTACAATCTCAGGGCCGATGACGATGCCGGAATGCCTGATGCTACCACCGCAAATTCCAACAGTGGAGACTCGGGCATAGCTGTTGAGGAAGCTCGAGAGCAGAAAGTCGAGGACTCCCCGATCTTGGAGAAGGGATTGGTATACTTCTTTCTACGTGGAAAAGTGAATGTGGAGCATCCAGAGTCAATGGATGATGTGAAGAGATCGTACATGGTGCTTCGTCCATTACCGCAGGGAACAAAGCTAGTCGATGGCAAGATCCAGGACGGTGGAAAGAATCGGTTGATTGCTATCCCAAAAAAGAGATTGCCATCCAAAGGATACGAAAAGTTCTTGACTTTTGTTGAGGTACCGGAGGCCAGTTTGGAGGATCTGAGAGAAAAGCATCTGAAAGGAAGAACTTACCAGACCAAGACTGCGGGGTAGGATACTGATTATCTTGTCTGCTTGATTGCGAACCTGCATTAAATGGTACTGATTAAACATAATCGTCGCCGGTAGAGAGAGAACAGATTTCCCGGCCCAACCAATCGGCGAAGGTGTATATGCGATCACCAAGTCCAATAACGAGCGCCAGTCACACTTTGCGTATATGCTTACAATTCCCGAAGAGCCAAATGAACTCCAGGGAGATTTTGGACTGAAGGATAAGGGAAGTTTTGTCATTTCCGTGAGAAATCCGCAGACGCCAGCACCACCGAACGTAGGAATTCCGGATCCCGCAGAGTATCCCAAGGAGTATGTCTAGTCGTCGCTGCATCAACGTGCAATAGCTAACCGAATAGGATAATGGAGGAGTTTCGAGGACTGAAATGGGGAGCTGTCCAGCCAAAACATCTCGACTATCAAAATACCGAGATTCTCTTCATTGGAGAGAAGAACTTCCCGCATGAAGGCGATCACAAACGAACTGCGGAGCTGGATCTGTTGGAAGAAGAGGATGAAAAACGTGTTGCGCATCTTAAAGGTATGTAATACAACAAGAGTGCCAGGACGAGTAGACACTTATATAGATGTTAATCGACTGATCTGCAGGAAGCGAGAGTGTGTTTTCAGATCTTGAACTCAACAAGAAGGATTTCCTTGGGATTCAGACAACATGGGGTTAGCTGTACTGTAGCAATGCATATGAGCAATCAGGATTCGGGATTTCGGCTGGCTGCATGTATCGTCTATTTGTTCGTGTGTGCGGTGACGATGTGCTTCTCCAACTTCAGTGTGATTCACTCGCCGACAACCGAGACTAGTCAAACCACCCCTGCACGACTTTTCAACCACCAGCGAACTTTGACGTACGTACTAAGTACCTCTGCCAGGTATCATATATGTACTCCGCTCTTCGTTCCTGCGTACTATCGCCTCTGCTTGCTTTAGGTTCCATTTCCGACATATAGCAACGTTTCCAATTCATTCTTTATAGACGCCGTCATTCGCTTCCCTTCAGTTGGGCTCCATCTGCTCGCCGCGATATTAATTCCTGTCTGCTTAGTGTGCATCGGTACTACGATACAAGTCTACAACATCCCAGAAATATCATGATGTTTGGCATCAGCCGATCACTGCTCCGAATTAGAACCCCGAGTGCGTCTATACGATTACGACCGTCAATAGTTCCCAGTGTATCAAGAGTCAATGGCACACGGTTACAATCCTCTGCCGCCGCCGCAGTCGCCACGACGATACCAATCCACGAGCCGGACATTCCTCCCGCCCCAGGAACGCCCCTCCGCAATGCCTCTCCTACAACCCCACTCGCCCGCGTCAGACCGGATAAAATCGTTTCCTTAGAGTTGAGCCATCTCAAATCCCAGATTTCTCTCCTCCTTTCGTCCGGCTATCCCGGCCTCGACTCTGCTTCAAAGTACTATCTCCAGTCATCCGGGAAGCTCTTCCGACCTATGGTTGTCTTCCTCATGGCCCGAGCGACCTCCGCCGCACCAAAAGTCAAGGGTTGGGAGGCATCATGTGTATCTCTCGAGGCGAAATTCAACAAACCGATCGCTCCTACATCGATAATCGCAGACCGAAACCCAGACCTAACAATGCTCTCATCCCGGTCAATGCCTGCGAATATACTGGGAACCGCACCCGGGGAAGCTATCGCCGTTCTAGGAACCCAGCGGCGACTTGCCGAGATTGTCGAATTGATCCATACGGCATCTCTACTCCACGATGATGTAGTCGACCATGCGGAGACTAGACGCGGGATGCCGAGTGCGAACGTTTTTAGCGGAAATAAGATGAGCGTTCTGGCTGGAGACTACATGCTTGGACGGGCATCGGTGTTCTTGGCGCGTCTGAGACAGCCGGAGGTGATTGAGCTCATTGCGGAGGTTATATCGGAGTTGGTTAAGGGCGAGTTGTACCAGCTTACAAACACACGGACGGATCATGGGTCTGCGGAGTACCTTTCAAAATCACTCGATTATTACCTAGAGAAGACGTATCTCAAGACCGCCTCGCTCATTTCGAAATCTTGCCGCGCGGCGGCGGTGTTGGGGGGTGCGACGGAGGAGGTTGCGCATGCGGCTTATGTATACGGAAAGCATATGGGATTGGCATTCCAGTTGATTGACGATGTGCTTGATTATACCAGTAGCAGCGAGGAGTTGGGGAAGCCGGCGACTGCAGATTTGGAGTTGGGTCTTGCTACTGCGCCGGTGTTTTATGCATGGGAAGAGTTCCCCGAGCTTGGTCCTATGATTGCACGGAAGTTTGAGCAAGAAGGGGACGCAGCTAAGGTATACCCCTTCCATGTTCTATTCCCACACAAAGTAGCAGTAGCTAATTACTTCCCCAGGCACGAGAGCTAGTCTATAGGTCGAACGGTATCCAACGGACGAGAGATCTTGCACAATCGTTCTGTGACATTGCAAAAGACGCAATTCAGGTTTTCCCAGATACCGAAGCACGAGCTGGCCTAGAGGAGGTCTTGAATATGGTCCTTACCAGGAAGAAGTAAATCCGTTTTTTATATGTTCTCACGACGAAACAACCACTAACGCACACCTCTTTTTCTTTCTCTCTTTCTTTTCAGATTCCAGAAAAAAGTCGAGTATAGATATTTCGATTGGGGGGAATGTAAAAGCAACTTTATGCACTGGTGAACGGGGGGAGTTCCCATAAAACAAAATGATGGGATTTATTATAGAATTTTGTTAGGGGAGCTTTTTTTTTTACCTGTTGCGATTTTGCTACTCTACCACTGCGACCCCTTCTTCATCAGGACTGCTTTTTGCTTGCCTTTATGATTACAACGACTGTGTGTAATTACATTTTCCTTTTTGGTTGGGATTCTTATTGGGACGGACGAACGGGATGGGATGGGATGGACCAGTGGCTGGATTGGGAGGGTGGTTTTGCGGATAAATATTTTCTTGTACATGTATTTTTATTTTAGACTTGGAGAACAGGAGATGGAAGGTTGGTTTAGTATCTGTACATACGAAGCACATAACACACGCATGTAACTCACGAGAATGAGAATGAAGAATGAAGAATGCACCTCTACCACCACTTGGGGGCACAAAACAACCCATGTTGAGCCTCACCCGCAACCCCACCTCCGCCAATGTAATCCAATCATGTCCACCTCTCTGGAAACATCCTCCCTAATCCCTTCCACCACCGCAACCTACACCCAAACCCCACCAGCATGTCTCCAATTCTCTCCGCTCAACCCAAATCTCCTCGTAATCGGCACCTACCTCCTAAATGAAACCGCGACCACCCTCGAAACCAAAAAAACTGGAACACTCGAACTATATCGTCACTCCCCTACCGATGGTTTAACACACCTCCAATCCCTCCCCATCGCGTTCGGCGCGGTTCTCGACCTCAAGTTTCGCAAGGATGTATTAGTCGTTGCATTGAGCCGTGGTGCTATTGGGGTTTACAAACTTGAGGGGGAGGGGAGGATAGAGCATGTTGAAACGCTGCAGTTGTTTAGTGAAGAAGTGTTAGTGCTCTCACTGAATTTCTCGCCGACAGAGGAGAAGGTAGTGGCGTGTACGCTTAGTGATGGTGGTGTTGCGGTTGTGGATCTTGAGGTACGGAGGTTGAAGGATTCGTATACACCGCATACGCTTGAGGCTTGGACGTGTGAGTTTTCGACTGATGGGAGGAGGTTGTATTCTGGGGGGGATGATAGTTTGTTTATTGGATGGGATCTGGGAGCGGGGATGGAGGTGGTGAGGAGTAGAAGGAGTGCACATAGGGCTGGGGTGACGGCAATATTAGCGGTGGAAGGGGGGAGGTGTTGACGGGGAGTTATGATGAGGTGTTGAGGGAGTGGGATTTGCGGGGGAGGATGCAGGCGGTTGATGAGACTGATCTTGGGGGGGAGTGTGGAGGTTACAAGAGATTGGGCGCTCTGGGAGGTTATTGGCGAGCTGTATGCATGCTGGGTCGAGGGTGGTAGATATGGGGAAAGGATTGGAGGTTGTGGCGAGGTGGGAGGAGAACGAGAGTATGAATTATGGGAGCCATGTTCACGCCGATGCTCCGAATGTGGTGGCGAGCTGTAGCTTCTATGATAAGAGGGTGTGTATCTGGTCTATCTGAGACAATCCAAGATGCCGGAGAAGACACCTGGTAATGCGTGACAACATTTCCTCCCCCAGAATTAACAGCCAACTCAATCCATATCCGTGCAGCGATATAATCCTTCAGACAATCGTCTCCAACTCTTGTGCGTAGCCAATTGTGTTGTTGATTATGTTGCTGCTCGAGAGCGACGCCTTCTCGCCATCATCATGTGGGAAGTAGATTCTTCCATCGCGGACATCCCAATCTCGCTGTAGCATCTTGTCAGCACGTCCTGGCGGTGATAACGACGCCAACATTGACGGTGGTGGTGGTAGTCGGAAGTAAACGTACCTCTCCCGCAAAATCCACAACTGCGCCTTCAGAGTCCAGGAATAGCAGCTGCTTCGCATTCGACACCGGTAATGAAGCATACGCCTTCTCCGAACAGCTCGCAATCTCGTGTCTAATGGTTCCAACTAGCACCTATCCCAATGAGTTTAATAATCCCATCATCCAAAAAGAGCAGAAACCAACCTCCGAAAACCTCGCATACTCCTCACTAGGCACCTGACTACTCTTAGTCGCCTGCCACACCTTGTCGTAACTCCCCTCCATCAACCACCTCTCCAACATAACCGGATACCTCACAAAATTATCCTCCTCGGCACCGGGCATATTCTCGAGTGTGGTATGAAAATCGGCGATATTATTCTTGGTGAGCAAGAGCAGTAGGTAGAGGCCGACAATCTTATTCCTGTTCTTGCTGGGTACCTTGTTGAGGATGGGGTTGGCATAGAATGGTTGCAGTTGCGCATAGTATCGAAGAAACGCCGGCTCGTCTTGAAGATGTATACTGACGATGGCACCGATCTCGAGGATCTCGCGGGCTCCACCGAGAACTGCCGGAGGAACTTCCGTCGATGGAATCAGTGCGTTGTGGTTGAGAAGCGCGATTTTGAGCTGTGCAAGGTACTTGGAGGCTGTCTTGTAATCTTTCTTGTTGATGCACTGGATCAGCGACTGGTTGAGGGACCGAACCTCAGCCATGTTGATTAATGGTGTAAGGGTGCTGTACAAGAGAGCTCTGTAATTGACGATGAAGGAATGGATGGATGGAGGACGGAAACTGAGATGGAAGTTGTGGATGTGGGTTGAACCTAGGTTGGAGCTCTGGAGCCTCATAGTGCATGGTTGTTTACCAAAGCCAAGCCTCGAACGGCAGTTCACCAAATCTCACCCGCCGACACCAATGCCTTTGCTGGCTGCATTGTGTTACACGTTGTGCCAGCCATTGGTGGTGTTTATGATCTGAGAATTAATCTTAAGAAAGAGGATCTAGCACTGCTGAGGGTTTATTTGTCGATTTAAATTCATCACATCCCAGCACTCGCACTGCAAGCTGCGGTGTGACTCTTCCAAGCGATATACGCAGCCACCGGGCCATCTATTGCGCCGTCTACATTGACTCAACTCAAGTTTCATAAAGCACATACAAATCCCATCAATCGCCACTCAACTACCATGACAGAACAAACATCAGACCACCGTGCAATCTGGGACGCTAACTCCCAAACCTGGGACACAGCCATAGGTTCATTCATTCCGCGCCCCCACCCCGCAACACACACCACTAACACAATCCTAGGTACCACCGGCAGTGCGTTCTACCAACACCTCGTCTGCCCCACCGCCCTCTCCCCCCCGCGATGATAAGGCTAGCCGAGGGGCGAACGAACAAGAAAGGCGACGGGGTTTTGCTGTTCGAAACTCTGGACTGCACGAACGAGAAGGAACTGAATATTTTCATGGATAATCATCCAAAATATGATGCAGTTGTTATTAATGTACCTACGGAGGCCGGTTAGGGACATACCGTCATAATTAATGCAACGCCGCAACCACATGAAAAATAGTTGGTATGTATGCAACCCCCAAATCATACAACTTGAAGTCTTTGAGAGAAAGGTACTAGTATTAGACAATTTAGATAATATGTTTTAAGTATCTCTTGCCAGTGCTCATTTTCATTCTATTTGTAGCGAAATCTGAATGTCTAGTGGGCTCGCTCGCGGTCATCTACAAATGTTTGCTGAACAAGAATGGGCACAGAAAGCAAAACCGAAATGAAACAATAAACGAAGCGTAAAGAAGGTTGCCGCCTCAAAGGAGTGGAGGCCACCGCTGTGGCCGCCACTCCACCTGGACTCTCCTGTTCTAGGCCGGATGCCCTTCACTGGGTTTAGAGTCGAAAACAAGAACTTAAAAAAACACTATATATTCCATAGTGCAGGTGGGTAAGTTGATGCTGAAAGTGCTGCTTGCCCAACCTCTGCCACTCCGCTCCACTTAAATACTCCTCTCCTCACTCCTGACTTCCTCTCGCTCTGGCTCTAGCTCCAACTCAAACTTAAGCTCAGGCTCAAGCTCGGGCTCCAGCTCAAACTCAAACTCTCAGTTTACCTTCGGTCGCCGCTAGCTATCCCCCACCCACCAATTTGCTCCCACTAGCCCTCAGTCAAGCTGAACCATACTTTCAAAGTTCCTGACAGCACTATGTACTTTCCAGCTTTTGGCCACTTTGAACAAACTTTCATGGCGATTTTCCTTTCACACCGTTTTACCTTTCTCAACATCTCTTCTTTCGCTGTGATTTTTCTTTCACATCATTTCACCTTTCTCTTAGAGCCAAATTTCAGGCTTTCCAGCTTTCATGCAGATGAGGCTTCTGTAGCAGTATAGCAGTGTTGTCAATGGTTCGAACCAGTCCTGGTTCAGACAGTAAATCGGTTTACCTGATGCAGTTCAGAAAGGCAAACGGTCCAAACCTGAACTGCAGGTTCAGGAGCCTAATGGGACCGGTTCGAACTGGTTCATAGAATAACACAAGGTCACTTGTACTACTAGCTATGTATTGATTGTCTGAAGCCAAGTCTTATAAACATGATTTTATTCTAACTTCATTGTATTCATATGACCGAATCTGATTAATTGACCAGCTTTTCATCCTTCAAACTGTTCCATCAAACTATCAACCACTAAGATCTTTCCCCATAACTTCTAACATTCAATAGCTTCTAGTCTATCTACTTGCAACCAATTTCAGTGATCTGACAAGACTAGCTTGTAGCTTGAAAGAGTCACTCTATTCGAGCAGACATGGACAGAATTGAATAGATCTTGTGCGCCAAGACAGCGAGATCTCGATAGATCTTGAGTATAGTGCAGCAGCCTTGTCTGCAAGAAAGCATAACAGCATAAAAGCTGAAAAGTAAATTTGTGCAAAAGGAAAAATACAACAAAATCTGTCTGAAAGCCTAAAAGTTTGCCCTACTTTTGAAGTTGGGTTTCATCTGAGTATTCACAGATTTACTTTTACACCAGTGAATTCTGGAAAGTGCTTGAAAGCAATGTGAACAGTTTTCCAATAGATACTTTGAAAGAAATTTGAAAAATACTGTATACACTGTATAGCAAAGGAATAGACAGTACCGAGTTTAATTAAGGTTCATTGATTGAGAGAGCTCGATAGCAAGGTGGGTTTAACTTTGTCCAACTTCAACTGTCAAATTTTCTTCTTCATGCTTAGGCTACCTGTATACAAATGTGATTTCCTCAGTTGATCAGCCATGGTTTTCAATTTGACTCACTGCTGAACACCTCAGCAGTCACACTGCCAGATTTTGTCTAACCCCAGCTTTATGAACCTCCTCCAGCACTTTATCCCATATGCCATCCTGTGCTTCCAGAAAAGAAGCGTCCTAATCCAGCACCTCTGTCAGTAGATGAGTTTATAGAGGAAATTCCACAAGTAAGCTGCATACAGAAGAGGAAGAGCCAAAAACCATCGCTACCAGCTACCACCGTATCAAAAAAGTGAAGCCCTCCTACTTGCTCTCACTGTCAAGGGGTAGGCTATTGAAACTGTAATGAGAAATGTCTGGGTTTGTAGATATAGACAGCTTGAGCTGATTTGATATCACTCGACTTGATTTGTCAGAAAGTATAAATTAAACTCGGCACCATCTATTTCTCTGCTATGTGGTTTATACGGTATTATATATCTTTATTGGCTACTGTACACTATCACCCTCGCTACTGCAAATGAACTCAGAATCTGTAGTGCATATGTAACCAGAGCATTACACCAAGAATACTTGGTGGACAACCCTGCTCCCAGCATAAGCCAGGCCCTCAATAAACTATTTGTCAGAGCTGATATGACTAGGAATTGAAACAGTGGGATTTTAGAATCTGCTTTCAAAATAGTTGTCAGCTAACCATTGTGCCAAAATGACCTATGATGCTATAAGAAAATTGAGTTGCAATGTTGCACTGACATTTTTCATTTTTCTTGTGTGGTTGCGACGTTGCATTAATTATGACGGTATGTCCCTAACCGGCCTCCGTATGTACCCCACTCCCAACCCGATGAGGAGGAGGAGAGGGATAATGATAGTACATAGATGGCGTTGATGGATATGCCCACGCTCGAACCACTGGCAAATGCGTTGCCCAACCTGCTCACTCCTAACGGAAGGTAGGATACATACCCACCGTCATCATATATCGTCAAGCTGACAAAAAGGTAAGATTCATTGCGACAGTGATGCATCCTGCATTCAACTCTTCTGGCATGAGTAGGGGCGTACAAGTCATTGACGACCCTACTTCTGGGAGGGTGAGGAATGTCTGTAGTGTCAATGTTGAGCGGTATCTCGATATACCCCCGACAAGGGGGGAGGCGATTATAGGGCAACCGAAACCACAGGTACCTTCTTGAACGCATTTAGAGGGCCAAATGGTAATTGGTCAATTTAGTACTATTTTCACCGACCATTGAGCGAACTCCTGCGCCCTTTTCTAGCAAAAGGTTTCGTGCTGGATGGGTTCGAAGAGCCGGCCTTCAAGGAATGTCCCGACAGAAAGGGGCTGTCGTGGGAGAATTACTGGCAGATACCGCCAGTGATGGGGTTTCGCTTGAAGAAGGGGCCAGGGCTGCTATAAAAGGGAGGCAAAATCATTTATCATACAGTGAAATGCGAGTGATATTTATTGACGTAACTAATCCACCAATGATCACTCATCTCCAGAGCTGGCCAATATCTGCCAGAAGCCGAGGGTAAACGAACCAATCCCAGCCCGTCAACCAGAAAATACGCCGACAAATCTACCCTGAAATTCTTCCGCAAACGCCGTCTGAAGGTACCAACCACCCAGTAAAAATACAAGCCGCGGCTAACCGAACATCGACTAACAAGCCTCATATTCAAAAACATCAGAAGGTTGCAGGAAACTTGTTTACACTCCCCTCATCCGGATTCAATGCGGAGTCCGAGAAACCCGCAAAAGGAGAACTTGAGCGTAACTCCAAAGCTCTCCAGTCCCAGTGGGCCTTGCTCTTTGGCAAGTACTCTGACGACACCTGCTTCGGTGGGAATTGAAGCCACTGAGACACCATGCCCACAGATTTCGCGTATGCCTGCTCCTCCGTCATCTCCGAGATATCCAGTTCTTTCTCTTCCGGCTTGTCCTCATTGGATAAAAGTAGATCGGACATGGCTTTCGACATCTCACTCTCAATGCGTTCGACGTATTCCGGATCAGGCGGTGAGACAGGCAGAAGCGTGTAGGTATCAATATCTATATATGGAGGTTGGAGGAAAGTATCGTTAAGATCAACTCGGTCTCCGCAAGTACCTCTACCAACCGTAGGATCCGGCCATGTGGTCATGTCCTGGATAACTCCATTGAACTCATTCACAAGAGTTTCCGCATCAGAACATTCACCATCCTCCCAAACAGCCATAAAATGCGGACCTCTCGAGGCCGAAGAAGGAGTAATAGGTTCCGGTGAAGCACAGGTCTGGGGTGGAGCTGGGCTTTTCGGAACACTCCCACTATTGTCCCAGCGTTCGTCCACCTCCATGGTCGGTCGTGTGTTCTCGGTAAAACGGACAACTTTTTGATCAGATGACCTCCTACGCATTCTCATGTTGTCCTTCTTCTTTGCGTCGCCTTCTGCCATGGGTGGTGACTGTAGATCGCAGGCAGAAATGCTCCTAATTAAGGGAGATGGCATGTGATGTAAAGGACGTTTTCCCTTGTCCATATCTTGCGTGTGGCGACGGCGAAATGGCACTCTGAAGCCGGAGCGTTCCTTCTTGGGCGTTATAGGTGCGTTTAAAGCGAACGGAAGGTCTTCAATGGATGCTTTCATTGGTGAGAGTTGACTGGTGTTTTTCGCCCTTTCCTCCTTGTCGTTGAGCATTCCGGACCAAGATTTCGTACGACGCCCAAGAGTAGGACTATCAGGCATCTCACTTTCCATGCACTGTTCCGTCCCAGAAGCCGTTGGAGTAATTGTTACCTTCGGTGTACCCAAGGATTGAGGCTTTTTAGGCGATCTACCAACGCATCATCAGTAAGACAAATCCCTCCCGTTTGTGAATCACATAGTGTAAATACTTCAGCACGAATGTATGCTCTCCCACAAACTCCAAAAAGTTTATGATCGAATTATTCCTTTTCTTTTCCAACCCTGAACTTGAACCTTTCTCCGACTGTGACCCATCCACCTCCTCACCCAGCTGTTCCTCGGGCTCATCCTCCCATTCTTCTTCTTTTATACACCCAGATGCATAGTAGAGTCGTTCAACAGCATGGACTGCGCAAACAGTACCTGGTATCCATCCCTCACTCCTAATTGTTGGCAATCCAACCCTAAAAAACTTCCTCCTAACAACTGTGGTGTTTCCCCTCTGCACCTGCTCCAAACTTCCATTCTCCATACAGCGGAAGACACCCACAGACTTTTTATCCGCTGGCCATTTGAAGTGTTCAACCCCGGAACACGGTGGTGGGTTTGCAAACCGTAGAGTAAGCTCGATCCGGAGGCCGAGGAGAGTACTAGCTCTGTCCATGTCATTGTCAAGCTTTTCAGGATCCTCGTAGATGTATTCGACGATCCATCGTAAGTGTTGAGTACTGAAACGGACGTAACAGCGGAGGCGAAAGTCCTCGCCACCATCACTTGTGTCGTCGGCAGGATGCTTTTTTTTCGGCACCTGATCCTGCCGCTGGAGTAGAAGGTGGGGAAAATCAACCGAGATTGCAGTGTGCAGATTCGGCTCGAGAAGGATGTAACCAACAGTGATGGGCTGTGATTCCGAGTTGTTGGGCGGTGACGACGACAATGTATCCATGCTTGTGGTGCCGTAGTCAGACATTCTAAAGTTGACCTACGACGTTGCAGATGTTGTGTTTGCTCTTTGTTCCTGTGTCTAAAGATGAAGCGGTTGGTGGGGTGTTGGCGGACTGAATCCAAAACGGAAACATGGATCTTACGGTGTGGTCTGAACAAACGGATAGCCGTGTCGAGTGAGATTTGGAGACGACAGTCAATTTGGAACTTCTAGCGATGAACAAACGAGGCGTTACATTGAGAAACATAACATTACAACAAAAAGTAAATGCAACAAGCAATTAAGGTTTTATTATACTATCAACAACGTTCCACCGATTGCAGATGGCATGGCTGGACACCGTGTGTGTGCGTTAAGCAAACGCCGGCTGGCCGCAACATCCACGATGATCGGACTGTTAGCAGAAGTGCCGGGACTCATCATCACGCTATCACAGGCGACATCGGGATCATCGGGATCATCGGCTGCATGCGTCTTGTCATGACAGGTGTCAATAGTGCCAGATGTCAGTACACGCAATTAGCCTCAGGATGAGCATGCAGAGTAGTATTTATACACTTGTACATATTGCTCCTATTTCTAAGTCCTTCATGGGGCATAACCGAACAAATATGGGTCCATGGGTGGGGCTGTAACCTCCAAAGTCAACTTTGATGTACCATCAGTTGGACGGTGCCAACCCGTTTTGTCTCGAGTCCGGCCGTAAGCCATCTTTTGATATATCACATCCTTCATCCGCACATTTGCAAGACCATTGAGACTGCGGGCGGTGGCGGGCCGCCGGTGTTTGGGAGTAATACATTGTGTTTGTATGGATTATTCCTTCCCGGCCCCCTATTCATAGTGACAGGAGACGGGGGGAACCGAACTCCAAACAATGCAAAGAGCTCAGGTCAAACACTGAGTTATTTCAGCTATTGATTGTCAGAATTAAATGCTTAATAACTGCATATTTGAAAGTCCAGCTTGAGACCAAGGATGTAAGCTTCGGGCCCGGGGCATTTCTTTAGAGGTGCAAGGACATACAGCAAGCGTTCAGGTGCGTATATTACCATTTCAACACTGACAGACTCTAAGAAAAAAGTTTATTAGGATTGAAGGCTATTTTCAAGCACAAAAAAGTCAGTCTAGACCGAGCACTGTTATGTTTCATTTGCTGATCGATCTCATATGCGAGTGTTCAACAAAGACAAGATCGCCAAAGGTATATATCAGTCACTTGGGATTGGATCAATTGACGCCATGACCATATGAACATGGCCCCAAAAGGCCACCAGAACCAAAGCAGTGGAGAATTCCGCTTTACATATCTTCGAACTGTGGCCCAAAGGCGAAGTGTTGGTGAGCCCCCACACGGTACCTGCTGTTACGGCAAAAGCGACCGCGCTCCGTCTCGCTACCAAAGCTATCCTCTTGCCAATTGAGGCCGCTCCCAATTTTGTGGGTTCAACTCTGAGACGGGGTTGGTTCCAATTGTCGTTACCGGCATTTTGGAACCGCGAACGGATCCCACAACTCCTTCGTCAATTGCTAACTTATTGGGCGGTGGGCACGGGTTAGCGGTGATGGCCGAGCAAACATTCCATGGCTCTTGGGTCGGAATATTTCATATCTGCTGGAGGAAATAGATGGAAAATAAATACTAGGCGAAAATCTCCTAGGCTTTATTTATTGACAATATTACTCTGGTGGAGGTGGTGAATACGCGGCTTTAAAAGTAGAACCCAAACTTCATATGTCCAGAGGAATTTTCATGGAACATCTTGGATCTGCAAGTGGTTCACCCGGGACTTAGGGTGTGTAGCAATTCCCGCGGCGATATCACGTTTTGCGACGGAGGGAAACGGGGTTGGTGCTTTTACTCACCTACCTCTCTGGTCAGCACTAAAGCATTGGGATCACATCAAATCACCAGCATAGTAGGTCCAGTAAGCCATGAAAGTCAGCAATTGGATGACAGAGCAGAGTTGCTCTCCGAGTTGTGTAGAAAAACGTGATTGCCGTGCATGTTGTACCTATGTTTGTGTTGCTGTGGCGTGGATTGGACTGAGGGGGTGTCTGCCACGCCGCTGGGAACAGGAACCAAGCGGCCGGGGTCAAAAAGAAAAAAGCAGGGGAAAACGGCTAGGCCGAGTCCGAGTTGTTGGATCTCCCCGACAACGTGAGGGAAATAAAATGCCGATGGCTCCTGAATCTTGGAAAATGAAATACTGTACTTAGTTCCACGGAGATGATGGACCCACTCACGCCTTGCGTGCAAACTTTTGTCTGGTGAAACGAGATGGATGATGGATGAAGATGAAGAATGCACAGCATCCTAGGACGGAGTCGACAGTCATGGTGCATTATCCAGCAAAAGTAGCAGTGGTAGTACCACCAGTAACAGTAACGGTAACAGCGACGGTAACAGCGACGGTAACAGAGTAACATGGCACAAAACAGCACAATGGCGTTTCTGTGATGGTAGTTATCGTTCGGTACCTGAATCGAGTCGAGTTTGGCGATTGTGTTGGAGATGGGATGTGCCGATACGACATGTATGTGTATGCATACTGCACACGCACAGGGAATGTGTATAACTTCCTGAAGAATTTACCTGAAGAATAATATCTACCGACCACGGCGGTGATGGGTGTGGTGTAGGGGTGGTGGTGGGTGGGTACTCTAAGCGTGGTACTGTAGTTGCGAAAGCAGTTTGCCTGTCTTTGCAGCAACAAGGGGCGCGGGGGAAGTCTCGGAGTGTGGCACACAGGCGGGGGCGGGGACGCGTTTTGCTCGATAGGGACTGGCGAAGGGCAGGGGTCGTCTTGCTGGATCTGGACTGGCGAGGAGCAGGGGCCCGGCTGATTGGGGATGGCCTGTGCCAAACTGCTGCACTACAACTCGACACTCCAACTTCTCCCAGAAGACTGAAATAAACACCAAGCCCCCCCCCGATCTCACACTCGTTCTCTCAGATTCCTGGAAATACCCAGTTCCCGCATCTATCTTATCTACCGCCTGCTCGCTCATTCAGTCATTCCTTCGTTCGATCCTGTTCTTTCATTAACACCCACCACCGCCATCGCCCAGCACCAGCCTTCAACAGCAACCAACAGCTACTGCACAGAACTCAGCAGTATCATCACCCACTACGCCGACTCAATGTCGCATTACTCAACAACATCATCATCGCACACGGATGGAATGGCTATGAACTGGTAGATCACTCTGGCAATGCCGATTGGATCCCAAACTGACCTGATCTTAAGGGTCCTTGACCACGTCCTTACTCACCCAGATCCATATCAAACAACATTACCGCTCCGCACCATCTACCAGCTCAACTGCCAGACAGCTTCTACTACGCACTCGGACTTTAAGCAGATGCTTATGGAGCACCTCCAGAACCTACCCGTACAGCCATGTACACTACCACCGGTATTCCTCACAACGTTCATCAAGAAATGCTTCCCAGAATATCTAGAGGTTGTGGATTTCGATCAAGCCCTCACGGCATTGGACTATCTGCGCGACTTGGAGCTTCGCCGCAAGAAGGAGCTAGAGAAGGCTATCAGAGTAAGAGGTCAACACGACCCGAAGATTGTCCAGATGAGGAGCAAATCAGTCAGACTAGACCATCTCTACGCAAAAGCGCTCGTCGGAATCCGGCGTTGGGTGAGTTTCCTAGTTCCAGTGTCGCGTCAATCAGTCGTTTAACAATCGCGTAGACATTGGTAAACGAACTTTCACTGCCACGATTCAACAAATGCAACTGTGTAGCGCTTCTCAATACCCTTTATCCTCTCGAGGAAGAAGACATCAACGTCCACTTGACAGCGACTGTGCTATCAAACCAACGAAAAGCTCTTTGGAAGTACATCATTGGTGTGGAGAAGAACGGTGTCGGCATCTTGGATACCGTCCGCGATGCAAACAATTGGAAGAACACCAGCGACTTTGTACATCAATACACCAAGGCAGCGCTCGATATGATCCAAAAGGCAGAAGACCTTTCAAGACCAACCAGTTATGGCAGCTTCCAGTCGGATACAAGCGTCGAAGTGGAACCAACCAGCCCTAAAAAATCGAATGTCAGACGTCATCGCGACAGCAACGAGTCTTCAGAAGGTGAATTCGAAGGGACTGGAAGGAGGAGCACTCTGGAAAAGATTGTTCGGGGTCTGGCAAAACTTGGCGGGTCTGGCTCGTCAAAGAAGATCTATGGCTCTGATTGGAATGCAAGTACGAAGGGGCTATCCAGATCCGAATGGTACAGAAGCAACGATGATATTCAGATGCGCTACGACTGAATATCCATCAAACTAAGTCATCGTTAACTACTGTCACTTTTCCTTGCTGTTCAACTTCGTCTTTTGGATCTATAGGGCTTGGCGTATATCATGATGAGACCACGACATGGGTTTATGGTAAAAGTTCGAGTATATCTATATGGATTGGGATAACCCTGTACAAATACTGGAGCGTTTAAGGCACAGATTCACTCATTTATTACCACACGGCGTTTTACTTTTTCGTTTTTTTTCTTTGTATCATTTTTTTGTGACAAGGGGGGCGGTTTTACATATCCTTTTTACGGAGTTAATCTGGTTTTATTTGGTCTCTACTCTGCACGCAAATTTTTCTTTACGGGTTTCCTTTCAGCTTTACGGATTGGAGGCGTTTTGTTTACATATCAACGGGGGATGCGGAGTTAAAAGGCTGTTTGTGTGGGTGGGGTTTGCTCTTAGGGTAGCATTTTCCCTTTTTGAAAAAATTGTTACCAAACTTCTACCACTTAAGGGGGGGGCTTGTTATACCTCTTGTATGTAACTTTGTTTATTGATGACACCTTTTACCTTGAAAACCACGATCTGTCCTACGTTTCTTCGATTGTTGTGATTGCCGCCGGAGTAGATTGATATAGTCCGGTCAAGTATAAAATAAAACCCATGCCTGAGAAAATGGAATATTACCCATGGATACAAAGACCAATCAAGAGAAAAAGAATGAGTCAAGTCAAAAAAAAATCCGCTGAATACAGCATATCTGCAGATTTTGACTGCAGTAGGCCTGCATCATCTACCGTTACCTGAAGACATCTGAACGCCGTTGAAATCCTAATTACTATTCTAGCGTTCGGGGTTTACCGAGTTATTCATTCTTTCCTTTCTTTTCTCTGCATAAAAGCAAAATATGTAACGTCAAATGTAACCAATATCATTTGTCTCCCCAAAACCGTTAACCTCACTTCAATTCTCTACCACCAAATGTGTAACATAGACCCCCCGAAACGGGACTCGTCGGGTACCAAAGAAAAAAACCGTTACCTCAGCGGGCCGGCAGCGGCACGTTTCGGATACCCCTCCTACAAATCCCCACGTTCACCGGGGGATTATCATCCGTTATAAAAGAAGAAAAAGAAGCCCATTTTTAGCCCACCTTTGGAAAGGATTAAAAAAAAAACCGTTTGATGCCATTGCAAATGCGGCGAGTGTATCCCATTGTATGTGGAAGGGGAAGGACTTGGCGTATATAGCCGGCGGGCGGGAGGTGCGGGAGTGATCAGGTGGTTGTCTTGGCGGTATCGGGTCATAGATTACGCTGCATACCGTGAAAAGTTCTTGTGGCGGGAATTGGGGGGGGGGGGGTTGGTGATCACAAGGCTGGAGGATTTGGAGAAAGAAGGTATAGTCGAAAATTACGTGTCTATTGTAAGATGGAGGTATTCCGCGCGCGTAAGTGAACAGGATCATGAACACGTGGATTTTATTGATGCAGTTGGAATTTGGGGAGATCCCTATATACATAAGTACTTATACATAGTACATATCACCATCACATGCACTTGCATATCACATGGCTAGGGCGGGCATGCTATTTGATGGCCGCCGCAGCAGCTTATAAAAAGGAGGGGGGGGCGAAAAAAACCACCATCTCCGCATACCCGCTAATGGTGGTAATCATCACCACATAATTACTTAGTAATCCGTACATGATGCATAGCCAGTGTCATCGTCATCATGGTGTCATATCATATCAGAAGTAAGGGGGGTTGGGTTGGGTTGAAGAAAGTTTTTTCTACACGCGTGATAAAAAATCAACAAAGCAAAAAAAACCCTAACTCGTGACAACATCGCGTTGTTTTTGTTTTTTTGTTTTTTGTTTTTATTTCTGTATAGATCTAGAGATCTTTGCTTCGTGAATATAAACAATTAATAGTTATCTAGACCACCTGTCTTATCCAGCCCTATTGAAAAGCACCAGATCTAGAGCACTCCCGAGATAAATAAGAATAGGGGGGCCTGAAAACACTGACTGACGAACGGAAGTCGGCGGGAACGTCGACCGGCAGCGTCTCACGCGGCTACCTTCCACGATTGGCATATTTGCTACCGCGGAGCCTCGGCCCCTCCAAGTTTCGGAGTAAACAATATCCGCAAACTCCATCCGCAACCGCCAGACTAACCTACAAACCGATTCACCTTCTACTCGGCACCGAGATGGGGACAAGCGGTCCCGAGAGTTCGCCTCCGCAAACGCAAGATCCACTCTCTGGTCTAGATATAGTGCGACGACAACGACGACGAGGACGACGCGTCCGCTGGTGGCTGAAACGTTAAATATACATACTCTACATTGCGGACAAGGCCAATTCGAGACACTGAACTGAACTCGACTTGACTCGGTATATACCATCGGTGTATACGTATTGTAAGGCCGCAACAGACGGTATCCATTCGATGGCCCTATCGGGTACACATATATCCTGGCCTATCTACGCCTGGCGCCTGGTGCCTGATGCCTGATGCCCAACGCCTCGAGGAAGAATCCACTTTCGGGTGTGCCCAAACTGAAATATGAAGGTTAGATCTCGCTAGGTTTCCTCTACTCTAGATACCATAGAGTGCGTAAGCAAGCAAGTGATGAAACGAAACCAGGGAGAAGGAATGGATAAGGCAAAGTATCCTAGAACAATTGGTAACAAAGCTCACGAACGAGTGGATAGGATAGGATAGGATAGGATAGAACTTCTTGATTCTGGGTTTTCCGGTAAAAGCCCCCGGGAATCTCGTTTGTGAAACGGTTGTACTAATGGGTTCTTCCAGATGTTTGTTTCTGACCAAGCCCGCCGTTGAGGAAATCGGGGGCGGGTCTTGGCAAAGTGTTACTCGTAGGGCTCGTCGATCTGATGAGACCTGGTGAATAATGATCACAAACAAACAGTCATTTCGACCATCACCGCTTCCATTACGCAATTGAACTCTCCGTCCTCCCTCAAGTTTTTCATACACATCTACAGTGTGTGTGTGTGGTGGGTGTTTCACCAAAGACTGGGTCTCGGGTCTCGGGAACCCATCGATCCAGGTGGTGGCTTCTCTTCTACACGTTTTTTTGTTCAAGCCACCTCTGCAAGCCCCCCTAAAAAAATCCGATGCCACACAACACTTCGTGGCATACAACACAATATCCATATAAATGAATGCATAAATGAATAAATAACCACGCAGGGCCAGCTAAAATGTCCTAGTACGTGCATATCTGCCCGCTTTGGGAAGTAGATATCTATCTTTGGCAGAGAGGGAGGGGGGGATTGGGAATTTCTAACTGGTTAACTTGAAGGGGTAGCGTAACACGTGTGCATAAAAAGAAGAGTAACACATTCTTTAGAGTATGGGTATGCAACGGGGGGAACTCTGAAAAGAATAGGGGAGGCTGACGTGGGGGAGGGTGTGCGAGTTTGCTGGTCCGAGTCCCGACAGTTTGGGTAGGGTTTCGTGCAAGGGGTTGAGGGTGTGTGGATTGTATGAGTTTCTGAGTTTCCACCCTACGGTAGATTAGTTACCGAATTTATTTTTTCTTTACCGGGGCTGGTTGATGGGAGTTGTGTTGATGTTGAAGCTCTTGGACGTGTAGAGATCTCTAGGACAAGTTTCTCAAATTTCCACCCCGCTCGAAAGCTTGCAAAAAATCTGTCCATCGTGACTGGACTTCTGCGGGGTTTTGTTTTCGCCTATTACCCCATTACCTGCTTGCCTTGTGCAGGGTGTATTGTAGCTATAGTGGTGGCGATGGGAACTTCCGCAATTCTTCAGGCGGTGCACTTGTGCGGTGAGGCCTCTTCGCAACGAACTCCGGAACAACTCTACGGGTGTCATACAGCGGTGAGAGCTACAACCCATGTTTTGTGTTGGCACAATATGAATACATATCCATGAAAGAATCCCCGGGGGCTTAGGGGGAGGGTATTTACAATATAGAGAAGGGAGTTGTTTGTTCATGCGTGCTGTTTTGAACATGGCTGTGCCTGGCTCAATTGCAATCAATTCTTGCAGATCCAACTTGGAATTTACCGCCCCTTGTATGTTAAGTGTAAGAGAGAAAGAGACAAGGACAGGCGTGGAAGGGCTCAAACCCTCACTCAAGCCCCCAACGCTCGAAAGCTAGACGCAGCGCGCTTGCTTAGTCGAGTAACAAGGCTGTCGTAATCGGCCGCCGTCGGCGTAATAACAAGCGTTGATATTGAGGCGCGGAGGGCAGAGCGGGCAGATACGTACTGCAAGTT
Organism: Trichophaea hybrida; assembly: GCA_015178995.1. Lineage (NCBI taxonomy): Eukaryota > Fungi > Ascomycota > Pezizomycetes > Pezizales > Pyronemataceae > Trichophaea > Trichophaea hybrida. The sequence continues at coordinate 106,223 of WHVE01000284.1, forward strand.
GTGTCTTGAAACATCCCACGACTTGAATATACTTCGGCGAGGTACATACATGTAGTTACTATACATAACAAGTAACCACATAAAGGTACTTACACACACACTACTTCTCTATCCCCTCCCTCCCCTCCCTCTCTCATTCGTCTATTTCACTTGCGATTCGCGTTGATTTGCAACAAGCCGTCTGCACTACGAGATGAGCAGCAAGCAGATGGATAGACGAGCTATATGTGAGGGGTTGGCTGAGAGCCGAAGTCGTGTGTGGTGTGTGGGCCATAGTGTGTGATATCATAAGGCGATCCGTGTCCCTAATGCACGGTTGCACACCTGGGTTTCACAAAAAGCGGGATGGAGATTGGGATGTGATGGTATGGATGGGATGGGGTTCCAGCGTTTTGGGCCCGCATGAAGAGAAGAAACTTGGTGTGTGGTGTGTTATTTTTGCACCACCAGAAAAGTTGTTTTTCAAACTGGAAGCGGCACCGCAGTAGTGGGCGGGGTAGAAAGGGTGGCAATTCGGACTACATATTTCACTACTGCCAACTTCTAACCTGACCCCACTCGCAAACAAGCACCCAACCTGGATTATTCGGGGAGAAGGAAGGGATATTGATATGGTGGTGGTGGTGACGATGCATGTGCGGGCCAGATTTTGCCAGAAGGTAGTAAAAATTGTTAGTTATTTTTGTTTTCCTATGTGGGCTACCTAGAATTTGGTAACGGACGGCTCAGATCCCATCATTGTTTGTTGGAATAGGCATTTTGTTGGAAAGAATGTGAGATCCGAGTGGTGATGGAAGTGCACTTACGGCGCCGAATAAGTGCCGTGGATCGATCTCACATTCATCAAGGCGACTTTGGCGACAGACGATTCAAGTCACATGAATGGCTGGCTGACTTGAGAAGTGACCGCGGGTGATTTGGGTGTGTACCACGTTCGAGAACTATTTATTCGGGTGAGTGGTTGTGAGCGCCGCGGTGGCGTTTTAGCGTCGTCCTGCCGCCCGCCGAGTGACAGTTGTGGAAGGAAACGAGTTCCGTCAGCTTCAGATCTGTTATCGACGCTTTTGGGAAATAAAAGTCTGTACGTAGTTGTGACTAAGTGCCACGCGGACAATCGACGGAATGCTGCGTCCAAGTGTGTATACCAGGTACTTTCACAGGACATGGTTCGTTCGACTGAATAGGTTTTATAGGGAAGTACAATAAGGAACTACATCACGACCGGAATTGGGTGGCTGCAATGAAGATCTAAACATCTACGTCGTACATACCTTTGATACGAGAATCTTGATGCTTCTTTTTTCAAGGCACCTTTAACTACCACCAGACAGCGCCGGTACACCAATGCAAACGAAGAAACGAAGACTATTCCTTCCGTCTAGACGTCCATATTCCTATAACGTTACACTGACTGAGACCCGGGATAGGTGCCTTTAGCTTTTTGTGCTAGCCATCCCTGTCTCATGGATTCCAACCAAGCTTAGGTATCTGTTCCTGGTACGAAGATCAATGGATTTACATAGCATCGGACTCGCATATTGTACGCTAGGGGTTGTTGTTGTAATCATGTCGCATTCGGCTGCTTGTGGCTATGGCAAGGGGTACAGGTAACATTGTACCTTGGAAGCGAATTCTCCACATCTATGGCTCAACTGAAAGTTGTGAATGGCTATGTACGATGGATCCATTCCGCCCAGCGCAGAAGCGTACCATGGGTTAACTGTGGAGAGCATAGTCGAATCCATGATAGTGGTTTGACTCATACTTTTCAGTTTCGGGGATTTATGCAAGGACAGTATCACATTTCGTTTTCGGAAAGCAAAGGATAACCATGCGAGTCTGCTATCCATCACAAGGAAATATCTATGTCTCTACCATGGGAGTGGAGGGTGGTATAAAGTTTGATTATCACGATATATCTACATCCACGGCGGAAAACAACATCGATCCGGATCGACACGTTATATCATAGATGTTAGATAATAGATTCACACATGCATGAACCGTGATACCAGTCTCCAACACGTCGTCACCGCTCCTCAGAGGCCAAAAGCTTAATTTTTCACCTCCGTGATGTCACTCATATCAACAATGAAGCACCACAAATAAAAACTGTACGACGTATTGCAAAGCATGCACCTCAAGATACACAATGTCAGCAAACGAATACTACAACCCTCATGCACCACAATACCCACCAACCTGCTACCAACCTCCGCCTCCTCTAGGACCCCAATTTGCGCCACAACAATGGTAACCGGTATCACACCCTCTTACTAAACACCCCACCTTGATAACACGCAACAAAGGGCCCCGTATATGCGCCGCCGCCGCCGCCGCCACCTCCGCCCACACGACAGCAGAGGGGACCTACCGGATTCCTAGGGGGGGATGTAAGTTGTTCCTGGAGGAGCAATGGGTGGAAACTCTAGGCTGATAGCGGACTATAGACTGGCCGCATGTTGTGCTTGTTGTGCGTTGGATGCTTGTATGAACTGTATATGTTAAGGGTAGGAAGCCCTTGGCTGGGGTTAGAGGTTTATTTTGCATGAACACATAACTATTTATCTGGGTTTTTTGTAACGAAAGGTATCTTACATGAAAAAGATGGAGGGTTTTGTTGGATCGTACTTATGTGTGGTTATAGCGTGTTGTATGTATGTAACGATAACGACACGTTTTTTCTAATTCTACTCATGCCATGCTAAACTGTTCCTGTTCCGGCTGTGGTCTCATATCATATGGTGTGCATTATCCCGGTTAATACGCGTTGCTCTGGGGGTTTCCTCCAAAACTGCCCTTAGGGATAACCCAAATATCTATAGTGAGGGATGTATAGATATGGATCCCTACGCGTGGATGGAGTTTCCTCGTCAGGCCGTTTTCAGCTTCTTTCCATGCGATTCATTCTTAGATTTGCTAACTCCACGAATCACCAAATTACAGCGACTACTTCCTTTCTTTAGGTACCCCTTCTCCTTGGATATCCCCGAGACTAGTTACCCACATTATCCTGCCAAATTAACCGAGAACCTGATGGGAGTGAGCCTACGGTTCCTAGGTTTATGCATCCCTTGCGGCATCGCCCGGGAGTCAAGTGCAAAGCTGGGTTGCTATGTTGCATAAATGCATTAGGTTTGTGTATGAGATCTTGTATGATCATGACTGAAGGGCTGGAAGGCCATGAAAATGTTTGCCTGTTTGTTTGGAGTATCTAGAATGTTTATCTATTTATTCCTTTGTCTTTGGATTTGAATTATTACCTCAGGACTCGTTTTCTTTGTCATGACACCACTATATATAGAGAGGTTGTCTACTCTCTTGCTCTAGACCTTAATACAATCAAGCTTCTATTCATAACTCTAAGTAACAGGTTATGAACCCAGCAGTCACAATTATCTAAAAATAAATCTATTCTTATTTTTGCCTGAATTACTCTATATTTCTTTTGGTTACTTTCAATACTATAATCACATTATTTAATTTTATCTATACTGTTGAAACTCTGTCACCCAAGCAACAATACTAAAATATTAAAACAAATAATCTAATTCAAACTCAATACCATTATTACATACTTTCACTATTATTTTATACTTTTATTTCCAAATGACCTCTACCTGTATTATGTCTACTGAAACCCTCAAGACTGACTTTAAAAGTATTCCAAAGCTAACTGAATTGAACTACCCTATTTGGAGTAAAAAGATATGCTGTATTTTTATCACTACAAATGTATATCAAATTGTTATCAATGCATAGTTTTTTCCAAATTAGGAAAAATAAAAAGTATGTTGTTGAACTCTTTGATATTATTGAACTTGACAATGAAATGATTGGATTTGAGTTTCAAAAACTCTGGGTGGACAACATACTAGATCACATATATTGCTAAACATTCTAAACAAGTTGACTATATTTTTATAAATACAGTTCGATTGTTACAATTTTTGCCAACTCTTTTTAAAGTATTTACCAACTTATTAACAATATTAAATATTTCTAACATCCCAACTATCCTTGTCTATTCCTTATTGAAGATTCTATTCATGCAACAGCTTTGGTTACTTATTATAAAGCATTTATCAACTATTTTCAATACTTCTATCCTTTTGCAATTGAGTTTATAATTCTGAAGTTCATATTCAACTTGCAATTTCTATATTCTTGTCAATTACAACTACTATAACAATATTGTTATGCTTTACAAGCCCTGTGATATAAATATGAATACCAAGTTGATAGCTCTTGAAGTAGTTGTACTCCTCTGTAATACTGGGAGCTTCCATCAAGGTTTACCTGGTCAAAGTAGTATTTGTACTTCATTTGGGACTTGCTTTGAAGGTTGATTAGAAGGTTTGTTCGGGATGAGAAATCACTAAAAGATTCTGAACGAAAATAAAAGCTTTTCAATGTATATATTGTTAAGGCTTGTTCTTCTCGCAGAGAAGATTGATGCCTTTTGACCCTCAAAGAGCTCAGAGGTCTTTATATCTTTTTCTTCGCTTTTTAACAAATACTTCTATTTACACTTTTTTCTAGAGCTCCAGCAATGTAACCACTTTTGAACCAATGCCTGTTTCTTCACAACTACTGCAGCCTCCATCTCCCAATCCTCTATTATCTTTATCGTTATTGGATTATGATCGGACTATTGGTATCATTTATGACATCAATCTCACAGGCTTGTGCCTTTGGACCAGTGGTATTCTTTCAATCAGATGGCCTCTAGATGAATAGACCTCTTTCAATAGAGAGCAGCTTCGCTTTTCAAAATCAGTACATATTCTTAGGTTGTTGGCTTCTGGCTGGCGCCATTCAGTTGCTTACTGGCTGTCTGTTTGCTATTGGTGAGTGTCAACTTTTTGGCTGATGCCATTCAGCTGTTTGTTGGCTGTCCATTTGTTATTGATGATTTGGAGCAGAAGAGACTACAGCCATTAACTTGCCGTCGATGTTTATTGATGGTATGGGTGTTCGTTTGCTAGCCATCAGAAATGATTGGCTCTGGCATCTGAGGCAAGTGATAGCCAATGACATTTAATCCGGAAAATGGTGGGTGATTGTATATGACCGCACTGCGAACTTGCTAGGTGTAACAGGAATGCAACTCTTTAAATTGAATGTCTTCTGAATCACCTCAGAATGGTCTCTGCAGTAGTCAATCAACTTGATTGACAGATATAATCATCCTGATTTATCGATCTATTAATAATACTCATTATAGGTTGAGAATAGTACTTTTTTTTGAGTTCTCCAGGGTACCTTTGGCGGCAGGTGATGCTTTCCTTATGATCAATTGAGTTCTGAAATAGCTGGAAATTATGTACTTCATGTGCTAGTTACTTTTGATTAGTTACAAACATCTGTTTGTATACCATTCCTCTTGGCAAATGGGTTTCATCGTATTTTCAGTGGTATGATTATCATGGCCTGTCAAGGGTTTAGGGTTCAGTATTGAGGGTTTAGAGCTTCGAGGTTCTAAGGGGTATAAAAACTGAAAGCCGGAGGGCTAACAAGTCCAAGAGTATGTGATAGGAGTGCTTCTGCATAATGGGATGATAACTGATATCAATGTATACCTTGGTGATATAGTCCAAACCTGATGACTAGGATGTAGTGGAAGAGGTGACTCTTGACAGTGGTTTGTCCTATCTGTCTTTGAACGTAGATATTCACAGGCATATCGCAGAGCACAGCCACTACCATAAAAGTCATAGCAGTTCTGTGGATATACTTCTGAACACTCGTCAAAGGATACTTGTAAAGATGATTCGCCTGTGTCCAAGAAGTGGATATAATCGTACACAAGGTTTTGGTATTGGAGGTAGGATTGTATGTAGGCCCAATGGACTGTGCTTTGACAGTGTAGATAAAGGTAATAGACGTTAAGAACGTGAATGTCTTCACAAGTGTATTGGGACATGTATAATAGATATTCCTAAGGTAAAAACTTAATAATATTGCAGGTGGTTTTCTGCTGTTGTGTTCTGACTGTGGATTGCTGCTAGAGCTTGATATTTTCTTTAACCTGGAGGTTTAGATAGTCATTTATAGGTGAGTATTTCCGCATCAGAGATATATCAGTGAGAAATGATGGTACTTCTCTGTAAACTATGATGTGTGTATATAGTACTATCTCGATAATACTGAATCCATTGAAGTAGGTGTTTGCAAAACAACTGATCGTTTTGACAGAGCTGATCTTGGTAGTTAGTTGCAGAGAGTTCCATTGGACAATGTGTGGATGCATAAGCTCCCACCAGGCATCCCAAAGGTAATCCTGAATTTATGGTGACGTTGCTGACGTATATATCGGACAATTATTTTGTATCAGTTATTCTTCGTCCGTTATGAATGGAATAGTGATCAAAGATTTCATGAGCTGCCAACCCACACTTTGCCACATACTGAGTGTCATTGTATCTTATCCATGTTGCCTGTAGGGGGTGCGCTCCCTCAGTTAGCGCATAGTAAATGCAACAGAGCTGGGGTTCGACAATGAAGATCTGAACACTTATCTTTTAAGTAGGATCAACTACTAGGGTGCAGTTAGCTTATCTTTTTTGAATATTTCACTTGGGAGATAGCAAAGTCCCTCATACGAGGATAATATTGTTCGTCCCACAATCACATGGAGCTGCGTACAGGCCCGAGTATAGTGTTATTCGAGTATTAGTTTGATATAAAGTAACACTGGTCTGATTGGTAATGCACAGCTGACCCTAAGGGCTCTACAAGATGGTTACTTTGCTTTGACAGTATGGTTTGATATGTCCCAGACCTTGGCCAGCACTAAAGGGGGTACCCCTTAGTTACTGTCAGATCGAGTGTGCATATTGTCTTCGACTTGGTTATCCAGCCCACTCTGCTAAGACACAGTATTGGAGCTTGAAATATCATGGGAATTTCACCCAGCTATGTTGGGCATTTCGCTCACTCATTGGTAGCCATCCTCAGGGGTGTATCCTCAACTATTTTATATGAATCGTCATTGGTAAGCCTGGGAGACTAAGGCTGATATACCTCATATGCATCATAAGGGAAAACCCCTAACATTACCCCCCTCTCAAGTTCTGGTGACCTCAACAGAGTACTTCAATGTAAGAAGTCATCTTGCAATGGATACCACTCAGACAGTGTATACTATAGGTATAGCTAATCCTTTTTGTATCAAAAATCAAAAATTAAAATAGAGGTGACCTCCACTCAAAACAACTGCAGTATGAGTTTTAACATAAAAAAAAAGACTAAAATCGATTCTACTTCCTTCTTTTTCTTTGTACCTTAGGTGCTGGTTTTTTCTATCTTTTATCTTTCTCTATTTCGGGATGTTTTTCATAATAGTCATCTAACAATTTTGGTGCAATCTCTTGGAGATGTTCATAAGACTCCCATGTATTCTTGTCGTGTGAATAGTTTTCCCATTGGGTAAAAAAAACATGCTTTTGGTGGTCGTTGTCTGTAGGTCCGTTTGTGATTATAACTTCCAGTATCAATCCTTCATTGTGTGCCTCAACTGGGTGAATTATTCTTTCTTTTACGTCTCCTCTGTATGGCTCCAATAAGGATACGTGCAAAGCGGGATGTATCTTCCAGGTATCCGGTAGCTTTAATTGATACCATCTTTTATTGCTTCCTACTTTGGTGATTTGGAAAGATTGGTAAAGCTTCTCTTCGAGTTTTCGACGCTGTCTTTTTGTGCGAATGTTCTTTCCATCAAGCATTATCCAATTGTTGACTTTGTATTGTGGAGCTGGCTTTCATTTTCTATAGTAGTATTCCCTCATTTTCTTTTCAGATTTTTCTAGTTGACTTTCTAAATTTTGGTATACATCTGTCATGTAATGAGTATATAGTTCCGAGGCAGGGTTATTGAATTAGATTTCCATAGGCCAAGTGGTGAATGGTTCGTAACTGTAGTTGGCATAAAATGGTATTATATTGGTGGTTGTATGTTTTGAATTATTGTATGTATACTCTGCCATTGCCAATATTTCGGACCAATTGTCGTGCTGGTAGTTGTATTATGTGTATAAGAAGTGTTAGATCGTTTGGTTTAGTCGTTCAGTGTGTCTGTCTGTTTGTGGATGTAACGCCATTGACACAGATTGTACCATTCCTAGAAACTGGTATAGGTCTGCGATAAAATGTCCAGTGAATACTCCGTCCATGTCTGATACTATATCCAAGGGTAGTCCGTGGTATTTCCAAATGTTTTCCCGAAATAGTCTAGCTACTATTGCTGACTTTCGTTTTGCCGTTGGTATGAAATATGCCATCTTGGTGAATCTATTGACTACTAGCATTATATTTTTATTCCCATTGGATTCTGGTAAGTTGGTAATAAAGTCTACCAATATGTACATCCATAGTGAAGATGGTAGTTCGAATAGATATAATAAACTGTATTTGGCGTATTGTGGACTTTTTGTCCTTTGGCATAAGTCGCAGTTGTTGCAGTAGGCTCTAACATCATTTTCTAGCTGAGGCCAGTAGAAATTCCTGGTAATGAAATCTATTACTCTTTCCCTTCCGAAATGTACTGCTATTCTTGAGTCGTGTTCTCGTTTCAATACTTTCTTCCTAAAATCCTTTGGTACATATAATCGTTCCTTCCAGACTATCATTCCGTCTTCATCTTTTCCTAACTTCTCGTCTGTGTTTTCTTTCTTACTTTCTATTCTTTTTAATATTCTTTGATATTCATTATCCTTTGCAACTTCTTTCTTCCATTGTTCTTGTATTGTGGGTATTAGTTTAATTACCTAGAAACGTACCAGTATTATTTCTTCTTCCTCGTCTTTGAAATTCAATGCCCCTATATTCGTCCAATATTCAGGTCCGAGTAATGGTTTATTGTCTGTTGCAACCATACCCCCTTCTCTAGTGATGAACTCTGGGCATCATGATACGACATCTGCTTTTCCATTTTGTGAACCTTTTCGATGGACTATTTTGAAGTTACATTCTTGTAGTGTCTCGGCCCACCTGGCTTGTTTCCTATTCAATTGGTTGGTTTCTTTGAAGTATTGTAGATTCATGTAGTCGGAGTAGATATTTGTAGTATGAATCGCTCCTTGTAGATAGCATCGTCATTGTTTCATTGTGTAGACAATGGCTACTATCTCTTGGTCGTATATCTGATAGTTGAGTTCTGCCGGTGAAAACTTTTTGGATACAAAGGCGACTGGGTGTAGTTTGCCATCTTTGAACCTCAGAGATAGGACTGCACCCATCGCATAGTCTGATGGATCAGTTTCTATTATTGCAGGCCTATCTTCTTGGTAATATCTGAGGATGGGGGTATTTTTTCAAGAAAACATTATACCTATCTTATAGTATGCTGCCTTTTGTACTTAGCCGAAAACGAAGTTTTCTCTGTCTCCTTTTAACGTATTCATGATGGGGGCGACTATTTCAGCATATCCTTTAATGAATCTTTGGTATAAATTCCGGAATCCCAATATGATCTGGAGTTCTTTCTGTGTTTTTGTTATTGGCCAACTGGTTACTGCTATACTTCCACTGGGCACCATTTTCAATTCTTTTCCGCTGACCAGGAAACCTAGAAACTCTATTTCTTACTGATCGAACTCACACTTGTCGATTTCAACCGCTAATTTGTTATTCTGAAGGCTCTGGAGTACTTTCCCAATGTATTTGGGGCGCTCTTTTTTGGTTCTCTTGGTAGCTATCTGTTACACCTAGCAAGTTTGCAGCAGGGTCACGTACGATCACCCACGATTTCCCTGATTAGACGTGATCAGCTATCACTCGTCTTAAATGCCAAAGCCAATCTTTTTGAATGGCCAGCAAATGAACACCCACACTATCGATAAGCAATAACGGCTAGTGAATGGTGGCGGTCGCTTCTGCTCCGAATCGCCAACGACAAACGGACAGCCAACAAACAGCTGAATGGCATCGGCCAAGAAGCTGACGCTCGCCGACAACAAACGGACAGCCAGCAAACAAATGAATGGCGCCAGCCAAAAGCCGACGACTGCCGGAGGCCAAAGAATCCATGCCAACTGTGAACAGCAAAGCTGCTCTCTATCGAAAGAGACCTATTCGTCTGGAGGTCATCAGATCGAAAGGATACCACTGGTTCGGAGGCACAAGCCCGTGAGCTTGATGTCATGAAGGATACCGATAGTTTGATTATAATTTGATGAAGATAATTACGATAGAGGATCGAGAGATGGAGGCCGTGGCAGTTGCGAAGGAACGGGCATTGGTTTAAAGGAGGTCCGCACGCGGTTATAGTGCTGGAGCTCTAGAGAAAAGCATAGATTGAGGTATTTGTTAGAAAGCGAAGATGAAGGTATAAAGACCTTGGGTTCTTTGAGTGTAGAAAGACATCAACCTTCTCAGCGAGGAGAACCAGCCTTAACAATATACACATTGAAAAGCTATTCTTTTTGTTCAGAATCTTTTAGTGATTTCACATTCCGAGTGAACCTCCTAACGTGCCTTCGAAGCAAGTCCCGAATTAAGTACAGATACTGCTTTGACTGGGTAAACCTGGAGCGAAGCTCCCGGTGTTACATTATATTGTTAGCAAAGAAACGCTTCTGAGGAAGGTATTCTTTCTACCCACACCACTACATCAAGCGACCTTGATGCCATACGACTCCAACTGCCACTATCATGTCAACTTTTTCGATTTAGCTGGAATCCCATCGCAGCTTGCAGAACCAGAACCTCTCAACTTCTTCGATAGCATCGATGCTCTTCTAAATGAAACCGAAGAACCTCTCAAAGATTACTTTTGGGACACACCTGATACGCCGTATCCGTGGAACCTCTACTGGACAGAGGCATCCAGACAAGGAGGAGGTCTAAGTATCGACGATCCAGTCTTCGCTGATCATTGGACTAGATACAAGGGCTTGCACATCGATTGCGTAGATCAGGAAATGTGTTATTGCAAGCACAACTGCGGAGGAACCCACACAACAATCGGCAAAGCAGCAGCCGCTATATCGACCATCGTCACAGCCGTTTACAATTGGAATTGGTGAATGAATTCGGACGAAATACCATGCCTATTTCTTTATCTATTCCCACATTGCTAATCTGTGATTACGTACGCTTCCCACCCAGACTACGAACCGTTGGTACAACTGCAGCAAGAATCAGGAGCTCGATTTCTTTTCTTTCACACCACTCCTGTCGCGCAATTTTTTGTCGTCCCATAATGGTCAGATCGGATACCAGCATGACGGTTGTCTACATGGTGGTTAGACCGGAAAATGTGTTAATTCTATTCAGCGATAAGGACATGCAGGTCACACAATACCAGTACATTACAAGGAAAGATATTTTGGACTGGGTTATTGAGCTTTTGAATGGAATCAACAGGGAGCTCGTGTGATACTGGGAGCTTTGCCCCAGGTTCACACGGTTGCTGTAGTATCCGTACTCAATTTCGGGACTTGCTTCGAAGGTAGTTTAGGAGGTTAGCTCAGGATGTGCAAATCACTAAAAGATTCTGAACGAAAAGAATAGGCTTTTTCAGTGTGTATATTGTTAAGGCTTGTTCTTCTCGCTGAGAAGGTTGATGCCATTTCTACCCTCGAAGAACTCAGAGGTCTTTATACCTCTTTCTTCTCTTCTAACAAATACTTCTATCTACGCATTTCTCTAGAGCTCCAGTACCATAACCACCTTCGAACCAATGCCCACTCATTGCAACTACCGCGGTTCTCCATCTCTTGATCCTCTATCATCTTTATCGTCATTAAATTATGATCAGACCATCAGTATCCTTCATGACATCAAGCTCGCAGGCTGGTGCCTCCGGACCAGTGGTATCCTTTCGATCTGATGACCTCCGGACGAATAGGCCTCTTTCGATAGAGAGCAGCTTCGATGTTCAGAGTCGGCACGTATTCTCAGGCCTCCGGCAGTCGTCGGCTCTTTGGCTGGCGCCATTCAGTTGCTTGCCGGCTGTCCATTTGTCGTCAGCTTCCTGGCCGATGCCATTCAGGTGTTTGCCGGCTGTTCATTTGTCGTCAGGGATTCGGAGCAGAACGACTGCGGCCATTAACTAGCCGTCATTGCTTATCGATGGTGTGGGTATTCATTTGCTAGCCATCCAAAAAAATTGGCTCTGGCATCCGAGACGAGTGATAGCCGATGTCATCTAATCAGGGAAATTGCGGGTGATCATACATGACCCCACTGCAAACTTGCTAAGTGTAACCCTACCCCCTCTCTTAAAGAGTTCGTCTCTGAACGACCATACTCCATGCCAATCTGCTCTTCAGTGCCTTCGGCGAAACGTGATCCATCGCGCTGAAGTGGATTATTCGCAATCCTCGACATAGTGAATCCGCACGAACCATTTCGCTTCGACCAGCTTGAGACATTCAAGCACAATCGACGAATCAGTTTGCTTACTTCCAGATGAGACATATGGCAGCAAGCAGAATCGATCCATCAGGTGCATCCAGCTAAGACACTTTCTGCTTTCTTTTTCTTTCTTTGATGATCTGGAAAAATCGTGACCCCGTGTGCCCAAACCAAAACCATCTTTTCTCTTGATCCATCTTTCTCTTGATCTGGAAAATCGTAGCCTCTTGTGCCCTTAAAAACCAAATCCTTCGTCCGGTGTCTTGCTAGCCGTTAAACACCCTTCCTGGGGAAAAGATACTGGCTCAACCGTTTGATTCTATTATCATTCGCGGCCTGAGGATTCCGTCTGTCATACTCCATTAACAGTCTCTTGTCGTCGAAGTTCTCATAAGGTACCTCAGTTTAATCTGCTTCGTCCGGATACCCCTTCCACTGGACCAGATATAAAACCCGTTTCCGTTCGTTGCTGTACTTGCTGCCCATGACTTCCTCAACTTCATAGCCTGTTTTGTACTCGTAGCCGTCGACATCATAACCAAGCTCATTCTGCTCGCTGGCTGAAGCATGTTCGGGTGTACGTCTAGTAGAGTTGGTGGCGAGTCAATACGGTTCGATAAGTGATACATGGAATGCATTGTGAATACGCCATCGATTCGGTAACTCAAGCTTAAAAGCGGTGGGCGGGAGCACCTTCGAGACCTTGCAGCGTCCATGAAGCTTCACATCTAGTTTCCTATAGGGTCTTCGAGTTTTGAGGTTCTTCCCATTTAGCATAACTAGATCGCCAACCAAATACTTCGGAGGTTCCTTGGCACGCCGGTCACGGTACTTCCCCATTGTCTTCCATGCCTGCTCTAAGCCTTTACGGCGGAGTGCATGTATGCTGGTCATCCAGTGAACATAGTTCCTAGATACCGCATTCTTCGCTTCTGCTCCAATGGGCCAATTCGTTCGAGGATCGAACCCAAAGTTTGCAAAGAACGGTGACATTCCCATAGCAGTGGTGAGAGAGTTATTATAAGCATACTCTGCCATTGGTAACATCTCGGACCAATTGCCCTGCTCATAATTGCAGTAATTCCACACATAGCATTCCAGTGTTTGGTTGACTCTTTCCGTTTGCCTATCCATTTGAGGGTGGAATGGCGAAGACATCTTTAACCCAATGCCAAGAACTTTGACCAACGAGGACCAAAACGAGGAGGTGAACCTAGAGTCCCGATCTGACACTATGTTCGATGGTAGACCATGAAATCTTCATACTTCATTCAAGAAGATTTTGACCAGGTCTGGAGCTCTCTTCTCTGCATCTTTCAATGGAATGAAGTGAACCATTTTGGTGAATTGGTCAATGATTATCCATACCAATGAGCATCCGTCTGATACTGGTTATTCGATGATAAAGTCCATGGAAATCGAATCCCACAGGTGATACGCTAATTCGAGTGGTTGTAGGAGTCTGTAGCGAGCGTGGCGAGCTGCTTTATTCCTTTGGCACTCAGGGCATGAGCAGACATAATCTTCGATGAATTTCTCCATTTCCGGCCAAAAGAAGTTTCGTCTGACCAGCTTGATTGTCATATCCTGCCCCATGTGTCCTGCCATCTTCGAATCATGCTCCGCTTCCAATATCTGTTTCTTCAACTGCAGATCGTCCGGGATCCATAGTCTGCTTTCAAAGTAATGGGCTTCGTCTTCGAATGAGATATCTGGGCTTGGATTTCCTTCCATAGCTCGGACGTACTCTTCTTGCCATGCAGCATTGTTATTAGCAGCGCTGACCACTGCTTCAAACAGCCATGAATTGAACTTGACTACTGGAATTGCTCTCAATTTTGCAGAAGAAATCGCCATCGGTTGGCCTCGTAACCTAATCGCCGTTACTTGTACTGTTTCTCCTTCAGAAGTTACCAACTGATCAGGTCTCAGAACGTGGTGGATAGGCTGGTTTTTGTTTTCTTCGGCACTACCTCCCCCTGTTTTGGGCGGTACTCCGAACGCCTAGATAATGCTTCCAGTTTCCCATTTGCACTACCAGGTCTGTAGAATATTTTAAAATCATATCTTGCCAACTCTTGAGCCCAGCGGAATTGTCTCCAATTCAAGATCTTCGTAGTCATAAAGTATTCGAGATTCTTGTGATCGGTGAAGACACCGATTGGTAGTATTAGCAACGGGTCAGGGTTACCTGGTCGCGGTCCGGTTCGGAACCGGACCCACAGCCCTGGGTCGGTTCTGGAACCGCCAAGGAACCGAACCGCCCAATCACAAACGGTTAAAAAACCGGAACCGCACCAAAACCGCCGGGTTTTGGCGGGTTTTACCTGCAGCAGAGCTTCATTTTTCATCGGCCCCAATAATCACAGCTTTTCTGCTTCAATTAAGTATTTGAGTTCTGATTGGATCGCGACATGTTATATACGTATATTATGCAGTTTTTGACGCTCTTTCACGTCCCGGTTTCAGATTTGCGATACGATTAGTATTCGTCGAGTCGCTGTGAAATAAAGCCGAAAATACGTCCAAAATCGACTGTTTTTCGCAGCGACTCAACGAATACTAATCGTATCGCAAATCGGAGAGCGGGACGTGAAAGAGCGTCAAAAACTGCATAATCTACATATATAACATGTCGCGATCCAATCAGAACTCAAATACTTAATTGGAGCGATAGTTTTTGAGAAGAAATCCGCCAAAACCCGGCGGGTCCGGTTCAGTTCCGGTTCCGAACCGCCCATGGAACCGAACCGCCCAATCACAAGCGGTTCCGAACCGGAACCGACCCGGACCCGTAATTTGGAACCGTTGCTAACACTAATGATTGGATGAGCTGCACCTTCGAGATATCGTCTCCATTCTTTGAATGCGGATACTATGGCGAGCATCTCTTTGCCATGGATTTTGTAGTTGATCTCGGCTTTATCCATCTTTCGACAGTGGTAGGCTATAGGGTGCAATCGTCCATAAATGACTTGGAAGAGTACTGCGCCGATTGCAAAATCACTTGCATCAGTCTCAATCACAACAGGCCAAACAGGCTCAAAGTGTCATAATATGAGAGCCTCGGTAAAGTGCTTCTTTAGCATTTCGAAGCCATTTGATTTCGCGGATTTGCTTTCCAATCAAAATTTTGTTTGTTTTCTTGGTTAACTCCGTTAAGGATGGCAAATCTTTGAAAATCCTTCGATAAAGCGTCGATAGAAGTTGGCGAATCCGAGGAAGAACTGGACGTCCTTGACAGACTCCGAAATCTTCCATTTCAGAATAGTATCAATTTTGTCTTCGGACATACTGACACCTTTTCCCAATATGAGATACCCGAGGAACTCAACTTGCTTCTGGTGCCATTCGTACTTATCGGGTGCTATAGCCAAGTTGTTTCCTGTAATCGACAAAAGACTTCCTGAGTCAATCGTACATGCTCCTCTTCTTTTCCATATAGATGAGGATATCATCTATTTAGACTACTACTCCATGATCGATTTGATCTCGCAGGATCTCGTTCATCATATCTTGGAATATAGTTGCGCGTTCGCCAATCTGAAGGGCATAACTAGGTATTCATAATGTCCATACTCGTACGAAACGCGGTTTTCCATTCATCACCAGGCTTAATTCGAATGAGGTTGTACCCTGCCTTCAAATCAATCTTGGTGAAAATCCTCAATCCAGCGACCCTGTCTCTAAGTTCGTTCATAAGCGGCAATGGATATCGGTTCATAATCGTCACACGATTTAGACCTCTGTAATCCACGCACAGTCGTAAGCCTCTTTCGTGTGGCTTTGGAACGAACAGTATGGGTGCACCTGCAGGTGACTTGCTAGGACAGATCTTTCCAGAATCAAGCATTTCCTTCAGATATTCTTTAAGGACTGAAAGCTCCTTTTCTGAGAGAGTGTAGATGGGACCCCACGGAGGTTGTTCTCCATCTTTTAAGTCAATGGCATGATTGTAGGATC
Organism: Trichophaea hybrida; assembly: GCA_015178995.1. Taxonomy (NCBI): domain Eukaryota; kingdom Fungi; phylum Ascomycota; class Pezizomycetes; order Pezizales; family Pyronemataceae; genus Trichophaea; species Trichophaea hybrida. The sequence goes on from WHVE01000284.1 coordinate 122,546, forward strand.
GATGAGGTGGAAGAACATTGGCAGTTTCTTCGTTGTATAACGTTTCGAAGTTTCTGTATTGCCATGGAATTCGCTCTACCCAATCGATCTCAATTTCATGTGCCGCGTTGACATGCATTGAACCAATAACCCCGATCCATCGGGGTCTGTTCCAAACTTCAGAATGGAATTGTTATATTCGATTGAGAATGAAGATACCGCTGCCTTTGCACAATGTTGATGGCAGTGTTTCGACGTGAACTAGAGCTTATCATTTTCTTCGGTCACTCCACTGAGTGCTCAATGCTTGACGATCCACCAGTAAGGTAACATATGTCAGACGAATCCTCCATTGGACCAATTTTGAAGGTTTTTTGGTATAATGGGATTCATACTGCAGAGTAACGGGGAAGGTGTACTGCCAATCTGCTCCTTCTACTCTTTCGCCATTAAAGTTTTCGACTGTCTTTGGTTCCGTTGAGTCACTGATGGAACACCATGTGAATCGGCCCACTGTTTCGACATCATAGGTGTATCGCACCCATATCCAAGAGAACCCTTACAGGGATGTTCTTCTCATCTCGAAAGCTTGGAAACATGTGTACTGTGGGTCTTGAACCCTTTTAGATTCAGGTGGTAATTGTTGCTTTGGTTCTTGGGTACAGGCTGAGGTGCGCTGGCCGCAGCCTTGCGTTTTCGATCTTTTCGATTGACAACCATGGCGAACTGCTTTCGGCACAGCTCTGGCCGCAATGGGTCGTGGTTGTAGTGGATGGGTGGATGAGAATTGAATGAGTATAATCAAGTTCGATGATAGTTGTTGTCATGTCAGGTTGGATACCATATGACCAGCATATTTCGAGTATTGAACTTATCCTCAGGTACCCTTTCTTAAACATCAGAAAAGAAAGTATATTGAATATCGAAAAGCTATAATACCAATAACCGCATTGGTAAGACCCAAATGAAAACCCAAAAGAAACACAGAAGTCTGTACCCATGTAATCCCAAAGAAATATGACTATCTGTACCCATAAATACCAAAAACTGGAGGTGTCTGTACCTCATAAGAATCCATAGGGAAGACCGCTATCCCATAGAACAAAGGAAAGACAAAAGAAACTCGTTTCATCCGTCTATCTCCATATCATCGGAGTCAACCTCGTAAAGCACTCGAGAGCTTGAGGCTGCTGCCGGTTTCGCAATTGGTCAGCCAGACTCTGGGCTTGACCTTCGAAGAAGAGGTGGTTACTTCTGGCGTTTCCACCTTAGGCTTCTATCCTTCTTCTTTTTCTTGCTGGATGACATCTTGATGGCATTCTTACCGAATACCCATCGATGCTCCGAGGAACTGCAGCGCTTGCACTCGTTGCGCTTGGCTCTTGCTTCCAACAAAATTCCGGAATGCGTTTCAGGGCTTCGCTTTTGTCCGTATTGACTGTCTTAGGACCCTTCTTCTCCGTTCGAGGTTTCTTGGAGTCAGAACCTTTCTCAAAGTTCTTTTTTCCTTGATTCCCCTTATCATCACCAACATCATCACGCTTCCTCTATTGTTCTTTTTGTATTTGGGTTTGTGATCGTTGTGCTGGTGCCTTTTTGCAGGCGTCTCTCATATGCGTGGCCAACTTGTTTGAGCAGTATTCGTATACTGCGTCGTCGTTTGGTGTAATCTTTGAAAAGGATATTCGATCCTTGATTTCTTCGTTGAGTCCGCTGTGTAGAGCCTGTCGCCATGCGATCCCTGATAAGCAGACATGGTAGTTCAAGTCCTCATCTTTACGATGTAGTCCCGGATATCTCCCTTGTACTGCAATTTCTTCATTTTTTCGAGGCATTCTGTTTCCTCCTCAGGGTCGATGAATGTTCCTCCATAGCGCTGGTGAATGCCGACCATGTGTCAACCTGAAAATGCTTACAAAGCTGTTTTTCTCGTTGTTGTACCAGGCCAACGCTTTTTCTCAAGATACTTCCAACAAAGATTATCTTATCGTCGTCATCGTTATACTGTCTTTGAAGTACCTGAGGTAGCGATCTACTCCTGTAATCCAGTGGCGGTAGGATTCCGATCTGTCCGTTGGATCTCCCTTAAAGTTGTAGGGCAGCTCAATCTTCTGCTTCTTGGCTGAATTCGGAGCTCTTGGTGGGTGAGGTGGTACTTGTGGTGGTAGCGCAGGTGGTTCACTATAGTCCGTTCCTCTGGGTGGTGGAAGTGGTGGGAGAGCATCGTCTCCACCATCAGAAGAGCTGGAGCTACTTGAGCTGGAGCTAGAAGACTCGGAGTCCCCTGGGGGGTCTCCTCCAACGCCTCCTGCACTGTCTCCATTACTATTCGGTTCTGGAATCACAGCCTCTTTGATTCATATTCCAACACCATCACTTATGGTATATCGAAGGCGGAATCCCTGATCAACAGGCTTGGCATCCCCTTCCTTTGGTGTCAATACTGACCGGGCCAATGAGTGTACTGATTTCTTCATTCTCTCATCTGAGAGCTTCGTCTGCAAAGCTCTAGTGAATTCTTTGAATTTCCGCTCAAAGTCCTTCTTCATCTTTCGCTCTGCCGCCTTCCTCTCCCGCTCTGCATTGTCTGCCTATTTCTGTGCTTCCTCCTGTATCTTTTTTGCTTCCTGACGAGACTTGGCGTATAGCCCGAACATTTGTTTGCCGTCTACTTTGGCTTTGAGCTGAATATTTGCCAGCTCTGGGGATTGGGTATGCACTTGGAGGGTAAGGCGTTCTTGGGCTCATTGCCTGTTATCGAGCAGAGTGGAAAGGATTCCCCAGGCGTTTCCAGAATGTTGGATTTGATCGCCGAGGGCTGTCCGCAGCTCTTTGTAGTTTTCGGTGGATTGGACCTTCATCAGAACAAAGGCTGCTTGGACGTTAGCCGCAAACACTTGGGATTGGATAACTATATCGGAATGCTTCTCGAGTTAAGCCCTTTTGATCTTTTCTACTCCCAGATAAACGGTATAGTATATCTCGTTTTGCCTGATGATGAGGCCTTCGTAAGCTTGGGCCAATCCTGGGAGGGCCGTCTGTATCTCAAGATTTTTCCCCCTTGCTTCCTGAATACGAGCGTCCATTCCACCGAGCTTCCCGTTGATTCCATCAAAAAGCTCAATAACTCAGTCCGAAATATCTTTCCCTGTGATGGGCTGGTATTGTGTCACCTGCTTGTCCTTGTTGTTGGATAGGATCAACGTATTGTCCCTTCTAACCACCGTGTAGGCGTCCGTCATGCTGGTGTCTGATCCGACCATTATAGGACGACAAAAAATTGCTCAACAGGGGTGGTGTGAAAGAAGAGGAATCAAGCTCCGGATTCTTGCTGCAGTTGTGCCGATGGCTCGTAGTCTGGGTGAGAGGCATACGGGATTACGGACCAGCAGCGTGGGAATACGTAGCGAAATAGAGGTGGTGTATCGTCCGAATTTATTTACCAATTCCAATGGTAAATGGCTGTGGCGATGGTTGATAGAGCGGCTGCTGCTCTGCCGATCGTTGTGTGGATTCCTCCGCAGTTGTGCTCGCAATAACACATGTCTTGATCTTTGCAATCGACGTTCAAGCCTTTGTATCTAATCCAATCATGAGCGAAGACTGAATCGTCGATACCTAGGCTTCCTCCTTGTATTGCTGCGTCTGTCCAGTAGAGGTTCCACCGATACGGCGTATCAGGTGCGTTCCAGAAGTAATCTTCTAGAGATTCTTCTGTTTCGTTTAAGAGAGCATCGATGCTATCGAAGAAGTTGAGTAGTTCTGGTTCTGCAAGCTGCGATGGGATTCCAGCTAAATCGAAGAAGTTGACTCGACAGTGACAGTTGGAGTTGTATGGCATCAAGGTTGCGTGATGTATAGGTGTGGGTAGAAAAAATATCTTCCTCGGAAGCATTTCTTTGCTAACAATATAATGTAACACCGGAAGCTTCGCCCCAGGTTTACCCATTTAAAGTAGTATCTGTACTCAATTTCGGGACTTGCTTTGAAGGTAGTTTAGGAGGTTAGCTCGGGATGTGGAAATCACTAAAAGATTCGGAACGAAAAGAATTGGCTTTCTCCAATGCGTATATTGTTAAGGCTTGTTCTCCTCGCTGAGAAGGTTGATGCCCTTTCTGCCCTCGAAAACTCAGAGGTCTTTATACCTCTTTCTTCGCTTTCCAACAAATACTTCTATCTATGCTTTTCTCTAGAGCTCCAGCACCATAACCACCTTCGAACCAATGCCCGTTCATTGCAACTTCCGCGGTCCTCCATCTCTCGATCCTCTATCGTTTTTATCGTCATCAGATTATAATCAGACCATCGGTATCCATAATGACATCAAGCTCGCAGGCTTGTGCCTCTGGACCAGTGGTATCCTTTCGATCTGTTGACCTCCAGACGAATAGGCCTCATTCGATACAGCGCAGCTTCGCTGTTCAGAGTCAGCACATATTCTTTGGCCTCCGGCAGTCGTCGGCTCTTTGGCTGGCGCCATTCAGTTGCTTGCCGGCTGTCCGTTTGTTGTCAGCTTCCTGGCCGATGCCATTCAGCTGTTTGCCGGCTGTTTGTTTGTCGTCGGCGATTCGGAGCAGAAGCGACTGCGGCCATTAACTAGCCGTCGTTGCTTATCGATGGTGTGGGTGTTCATTTGCTGGCCATCCGAAAAGATTGGCTCTGGCATCCGAGACGAGTGATAGCCGATGAAATCCAATCAGGGAAATTGCGGGTGATCGTACATGACCCCGCTGCGAACTTGCTAGGTGTTACATCTCGGACGAATGGACGAGCTTATTTAGGCAGGACGAGAGGAAAATTTCGAGATACAGATGGCCCTCCCAGGATTGGCCAAAGCTTATGAAGGCCTCATCATTAGACAAAACGAGATATACGATGCTGTTCATCTGGAAGTGGAAAAAATGGAAAGCGCTCAATTCAAGAAGCATTCGGCTATAGGCATCCAATTCCAAGTGTTTGCGGTTAACGTCCAAGCAGCCTTTGTTCTAATGAAGGCCCAATCCACCGAAGACTATGAAGAGCTGCGGTCAGCCCTCAGGGATCAAATCCAATGTTCTCGAAAAGCCTGGGGAACCCTTTCAACTCTGCTCGATAATAGGGAATGAGCCCAAGAACGGCTTGCCCTCCAAATGCATACCCAATCCCAGGAGCTGGAAGATGTTCGGATAAAAGCCCAAGAAGATGGCGAACGTATGTCCGGGCTATACACAAAGTCTCGTCAGCAAGCACAAAGCATACAGGTGGAAGCACAGACATAGGCAGACAACGCAGAGAGGGAAAGGAAGGTGGCAAAGTGAAAGATGAAGCAGGACTTTGATCGGATATTTAAACAATTCGCTAGAGCTTTGCAGACGAAGCTCTCAGATGAGAGAACAACACAATCAGTACGCCCACTTGCCCGGTCAGTATTGACACCAAAGGAAAGGGATACCAAGCCTGGTGAGCAGGGGTTCCGTCTTCGATAAACGTTAGGTAATGGCATTGGAATATGGATCAAAGAGGCTGTGACTCCAGAACCGAATGGTAATGGAGACGGCGCAGGAGGCATTGGAGGAGACCCCCCAGGGGACTCTGAGTCGTCTAGCTCCAGCTCGAGAAGCTCCAGCTCTTCTGATAGTGGAGACGACGTTCTTCCATCACTTCCACCACCAGCAGGAACGGATTATAGCAAATCACCTTCGCTACCACCACGAATACCACCCCAGCCACCAAGACCTCCTAATCCAAGCAAGAAGCAGAAAATTGAACCTCCATACAAGTTGAAGGGAGACCCAACGGACGGAAACGAGCCCTACTGCCATTGGATCACAGGAGTTGATCGCTATCTCAGATACTTCGAGGATGATTATAACGATGACGACGATAAAATCATCTTGGTGGGAAGTATCCTTCGAGAGAAAGCAATGGGCTGGTACAACAACCGAGAAAAACAGCTTAGGAAGCATTTTAAGGTTGACTCATGGTCAGCATTCACCAGTGTTATGGAAGAACTATTCATTGACCTGGAGGAAGAAACAGAATGCCTCGAAAAAATGAAGAAATTGCAGTACAAGGGAGACATCCAGGACTACATCGCAAAGATGGAGGACTTGAACTACCATGTCTGCTTATTAGGAATGGCATGGTGGCAGGCTCTACACAGCAGACTCAACGAAGAAATCAAGGATCAAATATTCTTTTCGAAGATTATACCAAACGACGACGCAGAATACAAATTACTGCTCAAACAAGTCGGCCCCGCATATGAGAAACGCCTGCAAGAAAAGCACCAACACAACCATCACAAATCCAAAAACAAAAAGATCAAGAAGAGGAAGCGTAATGATGATGGTGACAAGGGGAATTAAGGAAAGAAGAACTTTGAGAAAGGTTCTGACCCCAAGAAACCTCGAATGGAGAAAAAGAGTCCTAAGCCAGTCAATGTAGACAAAGGCGAAGCCCTGAAAGGTATTCTGGAATCTTTGTTGGAAGCAAGTGCCAAGCGCAACAAGTGCAAGCGCTGCGGTTCCTTGGAGCATCGATGGGTATTCTGTAAAAATGCTATCAAGATGTCATCCAGCAAGAAAAAGAAGCAGGATAAAAAGCCTAAGATGGAAACACCAGAAGTAACCACCTCTTCTTCAAAGGTCAAGCCCAGGAGTCTGGCTGACCGAATTACGAAACCGGCAGCAGCCTCAAGCTCTCGAGTGCTTTACGAGGTTTACTCTGATGGCATGGACATTGACGGATGAAACGAGTTTCTTTTGCCTTCTCTTTGTCTTTTCTTTGGGATTGCGATCTTTCCTATGGGTTGTTGAGGTACAGACACCTCCGGTTTTTGATTTTATAAGTACAGATATTCATATTTCTTTTGGGTTTTCATCTGGGTCTTACCAATGCGGTCATTGGTATTATAGCTTTTCGATATTCAATATACTTTCTTTTCTGATATTTAAGAAAGGGTGCCTGAGGATAAGTTCAATACTCCAAATATGCTGGTCATATAGAATCCAAGCGTGACAAGTGACAAAGCAACTACCATCGAACTTGATTACAACTCATTCGAACCTCATTCATCAACCATGACCTATTGTGGCTGGAGCTCTGTCGAAAGGCAGTTCACCATGGTTGTCAACCGAAAAAATTGGAAACGCAAGGCTGCGGCCAGCGCACCTCAGCCTATACTCAGGAAATGCAAACAATTGCCACCTGAATCTAAAACAGGTTCAAGACCCACAATACGTATGTTTGCAAGCTTTCGAGACGAGAAGAACGTCCCTGTAAGGGTTCTCTTGGATACTGGGTGCAATACACCTATGATGTCGAAGCAGTGTGCCAATTCACATGGTGTTCCATTAGTGACTCAAACAGAACCAAAGATAGTTGAAAACTTTAATGGAGAAAGAGTAGAAGGAGCGGGTTGGCAGTACACCTTCCCCATTACTCTGCGGTATGAATCTTATTATTCCAAAGAAACCTGTGAAATTGGTCGAATGGAGGATTCATCCGATATCATGTTACGTTACTGGTGGATCATCAAGCATGGAGTACTCAGCAGAGTCAACGAAGAAAATGATAAGCTCCAATTTATGTTGAAACACTGCCATCAACATTGAACAAAGGCAGCAATATCTTTGTTCTCAATCAAATATGACAAATCCATATTGAAGTTCGGTACTGATCCTCGATGGATCGGGGATATTGGTTCAATGCATGTCAATGCGGCACATAAAATTGAGATAGATTGAGTAGAGCGAATTCCATGGCAATACAGAGACTGAGAAACGTTGTACAATGGAGAAACTGCCAATGCTTTTCTGCCTTATCGATCCTACGATCATGCCATTGACTTAAGAGATGGAGAGCAACCTCCATGGTGTCCCATCCGGGCTCTCGCAGAAAAGGAGCTTTCGGTCCTTAAAGAATATTCGAAGGAAATGTTTGATTCTGGAAAGATCCGTCCTAGCAAGTCACCCGTGGGTACACCCATACTCTTCGTTCCAAAGCCACATGGAAGAGGCTTACGATTGTGTATGGATTACTGAGATCTAAATCGTGTGACGATTATGATCTGATATCTATTGCCGCTTATGAACGAACTTGGAGACAGGGTTGCTGGATCGAGGATTTTCACCAAAATTGATTTAAACGCAGGGTACAACCTCATTCAAATTAAACCTGGTGAGGAATGGGAAACAGTATTTCGTACAAGATATGGATATTATGAATACCTAGTTATGCCCTTCAGATTGGCAAACGTGCTAGCTACATTCCATGATATGATGAAAGAGATCCTGCGAGATCTAATCAATCATGGAGTAGCAGTCTATCTAGATCATATCTTCATCTATACGGAAAACAAAGGGGAGTATGTTCGATTGACTTGAGACGTCCTTCGTTGATTACAGGAAAACTATTTGGCTATAGCACCCCATAAGTGTGAATGGTACCAGAAGCAAGTCGAGTTCCTTGGGTATCTTGTATCGGGTGAAGATGGCAGTATGTCAGAAGACAAGATTGATACTATTCTTAAATAGGAGATTCCGAAGTCTGTCAAGCACGTCCAGTTTCTCCTCGGATTTGCAAACTTCCATCGACGCTTCATCGAAGGATTGGCAAAGATATGCCATCCCTTAACGGAGTTAACCAAGAAAACGAATGAAAAGTTCGACTGGAGAGCAAATTCCTGAAATCAAATAGCCTTCGACACGCTAAGGAAGTACTTTACTGCGACCCCCATATTACGGTACTTCGAGCCTGTTTGGCCCGTGGTAATTGAGACTGATGCAAGTGATTTTGCAATCGGCACAGTTCTCTCCCAAGTCATTGATGGATGCTTGCACCCTAAAGCCTACCACTCTCGAAAGATGGATGAAGCCGAGATCAACTACCAAATTCATGACAAAGAGATGCTTGCCATAGTATCCACGTTCAAAGAATGAAGACGTTATCTCCAAGGTGCAGCTCACCCAATCTGTGACTTCGCCGATCACAAGAATCTCGAATACTTTACGACTACGAAGATCTTGAATCGGAGACAAGCCCACTGGGCTCAAGAGCTGGCAGGATAAGATTTTAAAATATTCTACTGATTTGGCAGTGCAAATGGGAAACCGGATGCATTATCTAGGCGTTTGGAGTACCGCCCTAAAAAAGGGGGAGGTAGTGCTGAAGAAAACAAAAACCAGCCTATCCACCGCATTCTGAGACCTGTTCAGTTGGTAACTTCTGAAGGAGAAACAGTACAAGTAACAGCAATGAGGTTACAAGGCGGACAAATTTCGATTTCTTCTGCATAGTTGAGAGCGATCCCAGTAGTCAAGTTCAACTCATGGCTGTTGGAAGTAGTGGTCAGCGCCGCTAATAACGATGCTGCATGGCAAGAAAAGTATGTCTGAGCTATGGAAGGTAACCCAAGCCCAGATATCTCGTCCGAAGACGAAGCCCTTTATTATAAAGGCAGGCTGTGGATTCCAGACAATCTACATTTGAAGAAACGGATATTGGAAGCGGAGCACGATTCGAAGTTGGCTGCATACATGGGGCAGGACAAAACAATTGAGCTGGTCAGACAAAACTTCTTTTGCCGGAAATGGAGAAATTCATCAAGGATTATGTATGCTCATGCCCGGAATACCAAAAAAAACGAAGCGGCTCGTCATGCTCGCTAGGGTCTTCTTCAACCACTCGAATTAGGATTCCGCCCATGAAACTCGATTTCCATGGACTTCATTATCGAATTACCCGTATCAGACAGGTGCCCATCAGTATGGGTAATTGTCGATCGATTTACAAAAATGGCTTACTTCATTCCATTCAAAGATGGTGAGAAGAAAGCTACAGACCTGGTCAAAATCATCTTGAAAGAAGTATGAAAATTTCATGGTCTACCATCGAACATAGTGTCAGATCGGGACTCTAGGTTCACCTCCTGATTTTGGTCCTCATTGGTCGAAGCTCTTGACATTATATTAAAGATGGCTTCGCCATTCTACCCTCAAACTGACGGACAAACAGAAAGAGTCAACCAAATGTTGGAATGCTATCTGCGGAATTACTGCAATTATGAGCAGGACAATTGGTCCGAGATGTTACCAATGGCAGAGTATGCTTATAACAACTCTCTCACCACCGCTACGGGAATGCCACCGTTCTTTGCAAACTTTGGATTCGATCCTCGAACGAATTGGCCCATTGAAGCAGAAGCGATCAATCCAGCATCTAGGAATTGTGTTCACTGAATGACCAGCATGCATGCACTCTGCCATATGGGCTTGGAGCAAGCATGGAAGACAATGGGGAAGTACCAGGACAGGCTTTCTAAGGAACCTCCGAAGTATTCGGTTGGTGATTTAGTGATAATAAATGGGAAAAACCGCAAAACTCGAAAACCATCTAGGAAACTAGATGCGAAGCTTCATGGACCCTTGAAGTTCTCGAAGGTACTATCACCCACCGCTATGAAGCCTGAGCTATCAAGTCGATGGCGTATTCACAATGCATTTCATATATCACTCATCGAATCTCATCGAGTCGCCACCAACCCTACAAGACCTATACCCGAGCTCAATCATGAAGCAAATGAGCTGGGTTACGATGTAGATGGCTATGAGTACGAGCAGGGTTACGAGGTCGAAGAGATCATGGGCAGCCAGTATAGCAAAGAACGGAAATGGGTTTTGTATCTGGTTAAATGGAAGGGATATCCGGAAGAAGCAAATTGGACTGAGGTACTTTATGAGAACTTCGACGACAAGAGACTGTTGATGGAGTATCACAGACGGAATCCTTAGGCCGCGAAGAATAACAGGATTAAATAAACAGTTGAGCTAGTACCTTTTCCCCACGAAGGGTTTTTAATGGCTAGCAAGACACCTGACGAAGAATTTGGCTTTTTGGCACAAGGGGTTATATTTTTCAGATCATGAAAGAAAGATGGATTTGGTCTTGGATACAAGGGGTGATATTTTCCAAACCAAGAGAAAGATCAATTTGGTTTTGGGCACACAGGGTCAAGATTTTCCAAATCAAAGAAAGAAAAAGAAAGTAAAGTGTTTTAGCTGGACACACCTGATTGACCGATTCTGCTTGCTGCCATATGTCTCATCTGGACGTAAGCAAACAGATTGGTCAATTGTGCTTGCATGTCTCAGAGCAAGTGGTCGAAGCGAAATGGTCTGTGCAGATTCACCATGTTGAGAATTTCAAATAATTCACTTTAACATGCTGGACCATGTTTTGCCAAAGGCAACCAAGGGCAGATTAGTATGGAGTATAGTCGTTCAGAGACGGACTCTCTAAGAGTGGGGGTTGTGTAATACCTAGCAAGTTTGCAGCGGGGTCACGTACGATCACCCACAATTTCCCTGATTAGACGTCATTGGCTATCACTCGTCTTGGATGCCAGAGCCAAACTTTTCAGATGGCCTGCAAACGAACACCCACACCATCGATAAGTAACAACGGTCAGTCAATGGTGGTGGTCCCTTCTGCTCCGAATCACCGACGACAAACGGACAGCCAACAAACAGCTCAATGGCATCGGCCAAGCAGCTGATGCTCACCGACAACCAACAGACAGCCGGCAAACAACTGAATGGCGCCAGCCAAATGCCGACAACTGCTGGAGGCCTACGAATACGTGCCGACTCTGAACACTGAAGCTGCTCTATATCGAAAGAGGCCTTTTCATCTTGAGGTCATCAGATCGAAAGGATACCACTGGTCCGGATGCACAAGCCCACGAGCTTGATATCATGAAGGATACCGATGGTCTGATTATAATCTAATGATGATAAAGACCATAGATGATCGAGAGATGGAGGCCGCGGTAGTTGCGAAGGAACAGGCATTAGTTTGAAGGAGGTCCAAAGGCGGTTATGGTGCTGGAGCTCTAAAGAAAAGTGTAGAGAGCAGTATTTGTTAGAATGCGAAGACGAAGGAATAAAGACCTTGGGTTCTTCGGGGGTAGAAAGATATCAACCTTCTCAGCGAGAAGAACAAGCCTTAACGATATACGCATCGAAAAGCTATTTCTTTTGTTCAGAATCTTTTAGTGATTTCACATCGTGAGCAAACCTCCCAAAGTACTCTCGAAGCAAGTCCCGAATCAAGTACGGATACCACTGTGACCGGGTAAACCTGGAGCCAAGCTCCCGGTGTTACACTATCATGACATCGTCAATATAACAAACTGTAACATTGTCATATTTTCCCAAGAATAGTTGCAAGATACCATTCATCCATCTCTGAAAGGTTGCTGATGCATTGGTTAATCTAAACGGCATCACCGTGTATTCGTAAGAACCGAACGTTGTTCTGAAAGCTGTTTTCCATTTGTGTACTTTCGCCATTTGCATTAGATGATATCCCAATTTCACATTGAACTTGGTTATATAGATAGCTCTGTTCATTCTGCTTTGTAGTTCGTCTATTAGCAGCAGGGCTGTTTGATCCATTATTGTTAAGTTGTTAAGACATCGATAGTCTATACAAAGCCACAGGCTGCGGCCATTAGGTTTTAGTATGAATAGAATAGGGCTACCTGCTTGTCTTTGAGATGGTTGTATTTTTCCTTGTTTTATTATTTTAAGGATATATTCCCGAAGTAATCTTTCTTCTTCTCACAAAAGCTGGTAAATAGATCCCACTTTCATTTGATCATCTGTTGTTTTAAGATTTATTTCATGATCGTGGAGTCCATGCTTAGGTAGTTTTTTGGATTCGTGTAGATCGAACAAGAGTTGCCAATTATGATATTGTGGTGGGAGTTTTTCAGCTAGTTGTTTCGTTGCACCGACTATCACTGATCCCATAACAATTGCATAGTTCTGAAACATCACTTTGTCATCGTAAGTGATTTTCTATGTTGGATGTTGTTTGCCGTGTTTATAGCGTTTATTTCCACACTCCGTAAAATGAAGGTGACCATAGGTTGTTCCCTGTGCTTTATGTTTTTCCAGATACCATGCTGGCATTAACACATCGTAACTTGCTTGCATTTTGATGACTTCAAAGGTTTTGATTGATTGATGGTTTCCAAAACCTAATTCTAGTGGGATAGTATACAATCCTGGGAAACTTACCTTATTTCCCCCAAAATCCTTTGCTCTGATTACGTGTTCCCTTTGAACCACAGGTATTTTAAATGCTTTTGCGCATTTTGGTGATATTATAAAAGATGCAAATCCTAGATCCAACATTGCATGAATGGGGAATTGCTTACTTGTTCCTGTATCATCTTCGTAGTCAATGAAAAACTTGTAAATCGGCCTTTTGCGGATCCTTGTTTGTGGAACTTTGTGCAATTTCTTGACTTCGTGAAAAACGACGTCATTGTTGGAATCTTATTGCTTGTTCGGTGCTTGTTCCTCTGTAAGGTATTGTTTGCGTTTAGTAGCCATCCTTTCATCAATAGCTGGGCCGTATCTGTTAGGGGTTGTTCCTTATTAATGCATATGAGGTACATCAGGCTTAGTCTCCCAGGCTCACCATGTGACAATGTATGTCACATGGATGAGGATCAACCCCTGAGGATGTCCACTGATGAGTGAGCGGAAGGCTTAACATAGCCGAGTGAAATTCCAATAATATTCCAAGCTCCTATTCCAAGTCTCAGCAAAATAGGCTAGCTAACCCATGTGAAGACAATACACACACTCGATCTGACAGTAACTGAGGGGTGGTTCCCTTAATGCTGGCCAAGGCATGGGACACACTGAACCATACTGCCAAAGCAAACATAACTGCCTTACAGGGGCCTTAGAGCCAGCTCTGCATTATGAATCAAACCAGTATTCCTCACTATCAAACTAATGCTCGGATAAAGACTATGATCGGAAACTGCGCTGAGTTCCCCAAAATAGTCAGACAAACGATATTATCTTTGTATGAGGGACTTTGCTATCTCCTGAGTGAAATAGTCAACGGAGTTAAGCTAACTGCGCCCTGGTAGTTGAATCTATCTGAAAGATAAGTGTTCAGATCTAGACTGTTGATCCCCAGCTCCGTTGCATTTGCAATGAAATGAACTGAGAGGGCACCCCCTTCGTGGAATACGAATAAGACCCGATGACACTAAGTACGTGGCAAAGCATGGGTTGGTAGCTCATTCAATCTTTGATCACTATTCCACTCATGCTGAAAAAAGATAACAAATAGGATATAATGGTCCCATATATATGTCAGTAACGTCATCACAAATGCATGATAACCTTTGGGATGCCTGGTGAAGGCTTACACAACTATACATTGTCGAATAGAACTCTCCGTACTCAACTACCGAGATCGGCTCTGTTGCAACGATCGGTTGTCGTGCGAACACCCACCTTGGTGGATTAAGTAATATTGAGATAGTACTATACACACACATCACAGTATTGGAGAAGTACTGTCATGCCTTACTGATATACCTCTGACGCGGAAATACTCACATATAAAAAGACCACACAAACCCACAGTTTAAAGAAAAGATCAAGCTCTAGCAGCAATCCACAGTCAGAACAACAACAGCGGAAAACCACCTGAAATATTACTAAGTTTTTACCTTTGGAATATTCTATTATCTATGTCCCAATACACACGTGAAGATATTATTATTTATAACGCTGCCTATTTACACCAGTATTGTCAAACCGAAGCCCATATCGACTTCCTATTCGAGTTTCTACAATACAACAACTGTGTGGACGATTATCTCCACTTTTGAAAAACTGGCGAATACCCCTTGCATGTACCTTTTGACGAGTCTTCAGAAGACTATTTACAAGACTCCTACAATTTCTAGGGTAATCGCTGTACCCTGCAAATGCCACTGTACTTACATACACCACAATGACTACGATGAACTACCATTGAAATAGACTTGTTCAAATTTGTCTTATTTATTAAGGTCAGACTATATTGACACCGAGTACAACGATATCGGTCTGCCACCACCTATACTGGAGTACCCCCATAACTGTATCAGGTCTTTGTTGGTAGATGGTGATCCTTGTCGAAGCACAACTACTGTCCAGTGGTTTTATTCCTTCCGGAATCCTCAAGGTTGTGACTGGACACTATATAAAGGCTTTCTTCTGCCTAATCTCCATATTTCTCCATGTATTATTCGGCACTCTCTTGGTCTGTACTGTTGAGGGTTTTCCCTTATCATGTGTATGAGGTACATCAGGCATAGTCTCCCAGGCTCACATATGATGACTCCTTGTGTCAGATAAATAAGAATACACTTCTGAGGATGTCTACTGGTGAGTAAGTGGAAGACTCAACATAGCCGGGTGCAAGTCCTGTAACATTGCAAGCTGTCATACCGATGTTATGGGGGCACTCCTGCGTGTGTAGAGGCAGACCGATATCGTCGCACACGGTGTCAGTACAGCCTAACTTTGATAACTAAGACGAAGCTGAAGAAGTGGATTTCGATAGTAGTTTGTCATAGTCGTTGTGGGGTATGTAAGTATACTGGCATGCATAGAAGTACTGCCGTCTTTCAAAAGCCATATGAATCCTGAAGGTAGTCTTCGGAGGATTCTTCAAAGGGTACTTGCGAGGGGTACTTGCCAGTTGTGTAGAAGTGGAAATATGCGTCTACAAAATTGTTGTAATGCAGGATGTCGTACAGGAAATCGAGGTGAGCGTCGGTTTGACAGTACGAATGGAGGTAGGCTGTGTTGTTGATGATAATGTCTTCACGAGAATATTGGGACATAGATAATAGATATTCTTAAGGTCAAAACTTAATAATATTTCAGGTGGTTTTCCGCTGTTGTTGTTCTGACTGTGGATTGCTGATAGAGCTTGATCATTTTTGTTTTAAACAGGAGTTTATGGTGGTCTTTTATAGGTGAGCATTTCCAGTCAGAGGTATATCAGTAAGGTGTGACTGTACTTCTCTATTACCATCATGTGTGTGTATAGTGCTATCACGATAATACTCAATCCACCGAAGTGGGTGTTCGCACAAAACCCGATCATTGCAACAGAGCCAATCTCGGTAGTTTAATTGCGGAGAGTTCCGTTTGACAACGTGTGGAGATGCGGGCTTCCACCAGGCATCCCAAAGGTCATCCTGCATAATACAACGTTGCTGACACGCATATGGGACCATTACTTCGTATTAGTTATCTTTCGTCTGCATGAGTGGAATAGTGATCAAAGATTTAATGAGCTACCAACCCATACTTTGCCACATACCTAGCGTCATCGCGTCTTACCTGTATTCCATGTAGGGTGGTGCGCTCTCTCAGTTATCGTGTTTGCAAATGCGACAGAGCTGGGGATCGATAGTCTAGGTTCGAACACTTTATCTCTGAAGTCGAATCAACTACCGGGGTGCGGTTAGCTTATCTCCATTGATTGCTTGCCTTGGGAGATAGCAAAGTCCCGCATACTAAGATAATATCGTTCGTCTAACTATCTCGGGAAACTTCATAGTTTTCCGAGAATAGTTTTATCCCAGTTTTAACTTGATTGAGGTATCGTTGGTCTGATTCGTAATGCACAGCTAACCCGGAGGTTCCTGCGAGGCAATTACATTACTTCGGCAGTATGTTTTTGTATGACCCATGCATTGGTCAGTGCCGAAGGTTTCACCCTTCGGTCGCTGTCAGATTGAACGTGTGTACTGTCTGTCCGTGGTTTAGTTAGTCCACTTTGGTAAGAGACAGTATTGAAGCTTGGAATATTATGGGAATATCACCTGGCTATATTGAGTCTTCCACTTACTCATGAGTAGACATCCTCAGGGGTGTATTCTCATCGTTCGACACATGACGTTGTCAGCAAGTCTGAGAGACTAAGCCTCATGTACCTTGTACACATGATAGGAGGAAACCCCTAACATTACCCCCCTCTCAAGCTCTGGTGACCTCAACAGAGTACTCCAACATATGAAGTAATCTTGCAATATTTACCACTCAGACAGCGTATACTATAGGTATAGCTAATCCTTGTAAAATGAAAATACAAATAAAATAAAAATAAAAATAACCTTCGCTGAAAACAATACGAATTTGAGTTTAACATAAGAAAAGCTATTTAGTCTTCCTTCTCTTTCTTTTTCTACTTTCTGTTTCCTTTTTCCATCTTGTATCTTTTTCGATCTCTGGACGTGTCTCATAGTAGTGATCAATCAACTCGAGTGCTATTTCTCGTAGGTGCTCGTAGGATTCCCATGTATTTTCATCGTGTGAATAGTTTTTCCACTTCGTAAGAAAAACGTGTTTCCGATGATTGTTGTCGGTCGGTCCGCTGGCGATTATTGCTTCCGGAATCCACCCTTCGTTATCTGCTTCTACTGGGTGTATTATCCTTTCTTTGATGTCTCCCCTATATGGTTCTAGTAAAGATATGTGAAAGGCAGGATGTATTTTCCAAGTGTCTGGTAACTTTAGTCGACACCATCTTTTATTCCTTCCTACTTTGACAATCTCCCAAGGTCCGTATAATTTGTCTTCGAGTTTTCGGCATTGTCACTTCGTACGGATGATTCTTCTATCTAACATTACCTAGTCGTTGACTTTATATTGTAGAGCAGGTTTTCACTTCCTATTGTAGTATTCACCCATTTTCTTTCCCAATTTTTCCGGTTGATCTTCGAGTTTTTGATATACCTCTACCATGTAATGAGCGTAGAGTACCGAAGCAGGATTATTGAATTGGACTTCCGTTGGCCAATTGGTGCGTGGCTCGTATCCGAAGTTAGCATAGAATGGTGTTATCTTGGTGGTCACATGTCTTGAATTGTTATATGAGTATTCTGCCATGGCTAACATTTCGGACCAGTTGTCCTGTTCGTAGTTGCAGTATGTGTGTAGGAAGTGTTCGATGGTCTGGTTAAGTCGTTCTGTTGGTCTGTCTGTTTGCGGGTGGAAAGCTATTGACATAGATCGTTCAATTCATAGGAAATCATATAAGTCTGCGATGAAGTGTCCGGTAAATACCCCGTCTCTGTCGGACACCACATCTATTGGTAGTCCATGGTATTTCCATACATTTTCTGGAAATAACCAGGCTACTATTGCCGATTCTCTTTTCGCCGTCAGTATGAAGTGAGCCATTTTGGTAAACCTGTCGACGACCACCATGATATTCTTGTTTCTGTTTGATTCTGGTAAGTCGGTGATGAAGTCAACCGATATGTATGTCCATGGTGATGATGGTAGTTCGAGTGGATGTGACAGACCAGGTTTTGCGTGCTGTGGGCTTTTTGTTCTCCGACACGATTCGCAGGTGTTGCAGTAAGTGCGAACGTCATCTTCGAGCTTCGGCCAGTAGAAGTTTCTGGTGACAGGTTCCATTGTCCTTTCCGTTCTGAAATGTCCTGCTATCCTTGAATCGTGTTCCTTCTTCAATACTTCTTTCCTAAATCCTTCTGGTACATAAAGCCTTTCTTTCCATACCAACATTCCGTCTTCATCCAATCCCAGTCTCTCGTCTGTATTTCTTTTTGTTTTTATGCTTTCTTGTATTTTTTGATATACTTTATCTTTTTCAATTTTTTCTTCGAACTTCGTTCATACTGTGGGAATCAATTTCTTTATCGAAAACCCCGTCAATATTATTTCCTCATATTCTTCGAGGTCTAGCGTGCTTTCTGACATCCAGTTTTCGGGTTCTAGTAGGGGTTTATCGTTGGTTGCAGTCATACCCCCCTCTCTAGCGATGAACTCCGGGCATCGTGATAAAGCGTCGGCTTTCCCATTTTGTGATCCTTTTCGATAGACTATTTTGAAGTAATATTCTTGTAATGCTTCGGCCCATCTGGCTTGTCATCTGTTAAGTTGATTCGTTTCTTTGAAATATTGAAGATTCATATGGTCGGAGTATATGATTGTCGTATGAATTGCTCCCTGTGGGTAACATCGCGATTGTTTCATCGCTTATACAATGGCCAACATTTTCTTATCGTATATTTGGTAGTTAATTTCTGCTGGTGAGAATTTTTTGGATATGAAGGCTACTGGGTGAATTTTACCCTCTTTGAATTTCTGAGATAGAACTGCTCCCATTGCATAGTCTGATGCGTCTGTTTCTATTATTGCCAGTCCGTTTTCTTCCTAATATCTGAAGATTGGAGTATTTTCTTGTGAAAAAAGGATACATATTTTGTAGTATGCTGCTTTCTGGGCTTCTCCAAAAACAAAGTTTTTTCCGTCTCCTTTCAACGTATTGGTAATGGGGGCGACTATTCTGGCGTATCCATCAATAAATCTTGGATAGAAATTCCAGAGGCCCAGTATGATTTGCACTTCTTTTTGTGTTTTCGGCATTGGCTATGTGGTTACTGCTATGCTTCTGCTTGGTGCCATTTTCAATCCATTTCCGCTTACTAGGAAGCCTAGGAACTCAACTTCTTGTTGATCGAATTTGCACTTGTCGATTTCCACCACAAATTCATTTTCTTTGAGAACCTGTAATACCTTTCCTACATATTCGTGGTGTTATTCCTTAGTGCTCTTAGTGGCTATCATGACATCGTTGATATAGCAAACTGTGACGTTGTCGTCTTTTCCTAAAAATGGTTGTAGAATACCGTTCATCCATCTTTGAAAAGTTGCTAGTGTATTTGTTAACCCAAATGGCATTACCTTGTATTCGTAAGAGCTGAACTTTGTTCTAAAAGCAGTTTTGCATTCGTGTCCTTTTGCCGTTCGAATTGGATGATATGCTGACTTCATGTCGAGTTTAGTGATATATGTAGCCCCTTTCATCCTATTCTGTAGTTCGTCCAATAATGGCAGGGCCGTGTTGTCTTTGATTGTTAGATCATTGAGTCGTTGATAGTCTACACACAGACAAAGGCCACGGCTGTTATTTTTAGATACGAATAGAATTGAACTTCTCACTTGTCCTTGGGATGATTGTATTTTTCCTTCTTTTATCATTTTGAGGATATATTCACGAAGTAATCTTTCTTCTTCCCTCGATAGTTGATCAATGGGTCCTACTGTCACTTGGTCGTTGGGCGTTTTAAGATTGATTTCGTTATCGTGAGGTCCATGCTTTGGGAATTTCTCTGATTTGCGTGGATCAAACAAGAGTAGCCATTTTTGATATTGTAGTGAAAGTTTTTCCGCTAGTTGTTTTGTGGCACCTACTATTACTGATCCGATAACAATAGCATCGTTTCGAAAGACTATCCTATCGTCATAGGTGATTTTCCACTCCGGATGTTGTTTCCTATGTCTGTAACATTTGCTATCGCATTCTGTAAAGTGAAGATGGCCGTATGTTGTTCCTTGTGCCTTATGTTTCTCCAGATACCAAGCTGGTATTAACACGTCGTAGGTTTCTTGCATTTTGACAACTGCGAAAGTTTCGAATGATCAATGATTTCCAAATGCTAATCCTAGAGGAATGGTGTATAATCCTGGAAGATTTACCTCGTTTCCTCCAAAATCCTTTGTTCCGATTGCATATTTTCTTCTTACCGCAGGTATCTTGAATGCCTTTGCAGTTTCGGGTGATATAGTGAATGATGTAGATCTCAAATCTAACATTGCGCGAACTGGGAACTGTTTGCTTATGCCTGTACCGTCATCGTAATCTATAAAAAACTTAGAAATTGGCCTCTTGCCTATTCTTGTTTGTGGTATCTTGTGTATCATTTTAACTTCATGAAAGACAAAGTCGTCGCTCATGTTTTGTCGTTTGCTTGAGGTATCCTCCTCTGTAGGGGATTGTTTGCATTTTGTAGCCATCCTCTCGTCAATGGCTGGGCCGTAATAGGTCCTTTGTGAGTAACCGGGGTTCTTTGTGTACTTATGATAATTTTTAATCATGCAACATCCGTCCAGCAGTTTGGTCCCTTCCGGACTCCCCAAGATTGCGACCAGTAACTATATAAAGGCTTTATCCTGCCTAATCGCCAAGATCCTCCAATTCCTGATTCTTAGTTCGTCGTATTATCTTCTTGGTTCCACCAATCATCTGCTATATCTTCACTGCTATCGTCAGTTGATGGTTCTCCTTCCAAAGATTATACTTGTGCCACTGTTTCTTTATCGCTTTCAATTTCGTAATTATCAACTGGTTTGTTCTCAAGTTGATCGTATCCTCCCACTTTCAATTTCTGATAGGTTCTTGGTTCTCCAAAGTCCGCTGTTCCATTCGTGACCTTGACGTTTTGAAAGCATTTCATCGTTCCGTGGGCTCCTTTTCGATCCTAAGGCCAAGCACATCTTAAGCACTCCTCTACTGCTCTTCTTCTTTTAATTTCTTCTTCCAGGACTCCTTCAACCATTTGTGTGTAGGTTTTTCCTCCCGCACTTATGAACCCACATGGTGTTTTCTTCAATTGATTCTGATAAGTTTTTGTTTGTGGTTTGTTGCTTTCAAACTTGGTTGGTTTTCTGAATGCTTGTCTTTTCTGAATCGACCCTGACTCGGAAACTCGTCCAGTTGGTTTTGAATTTCCCCTCAATATTCCAACATTTCTTTCCGTTGCTTGCCAAACTTCAACATTCCTTCCAGCGTTTATTATGAGTTTCCTAAGTTCCTCGTCCGTTTTGTCCGCCTGGTTTACCACTGATAATTGTTTGAAGATTTGTAGTGGTAATCCCTTCATTATCATCATTCGGTAGGCTATTCCCGTAATTTTTGCTTTGACGTTTAGGGTATCGTATTCCATCATCATATCTTGGATGTTCCCTTTGTATTTCACTTCCAGTATCGATTTATATGCTATTTCCTGTTGAAATTGGTTGGGGAATCTAGCGTATATTGCTGCTCGGTAGCCTGACCAGCTCCTTTCGTGTACTCCAGCACTTGCTTCTGTTTTCCATTGCATGTGCCATGCCAATGCATATTTGTCTATTCATCCTCTATAGTATTGTAGCTTGATTCCTGGTCTAGTAAACAGGTGTGGTTGATCTGTGATATATGTTTCCATACACATCCACCAGACATCGAAGTCTTCTTTACTTGTTTCTAAGAACCTTAGAGGGTCTGGCAGCTTGATCCTGGATTCCCTTGGGTTTCTTGCGGTCGCTGTTGCTTGAGTTCTTGACCTTGACCTTCGCTTTCTGGAACCAGAGTGGCTTGGTGGGTCAGATGGTGGTGGATCTCCTCCTGTGCCTCATCGTGGTGGTGGTGGTGGTCCTGTGTTGCTTCTGGGTATTGACAGACCCCTATTCCCACTTGGTCCTGGTTCTGAATCTAGGTCCCCTGCATCTGTTCCCGATCCTCCTCTGAGTCTGGTTATAGGAACAACATTTGAATCCGTTATTGGGGAGACATTCCTATTTCTCTCTTCTATTCTCAGCCGCCATTGTTGAACTTGTCTTCCTCTGCCTCGCCTTTCCAGCATTGTGGATGAGACCTTGGCCTCGGCTGCAGCCTCTGTCAGGCCAGTGGTTTGGTCTGCGATATCGTTTATCCTATGGATTATGTTTTGCATGTCATTTTCATTTGGTACGTCATCCCTTACAAACTTCTCTAACGTGACCATTCGTTTTTGTAAGGCGTTATGCGCCACTGTCAGAGCTGTCTGTTTCAACTTGATTTGGCTTTATTCAGTTTCGCAATTGTCCATTCTTTCTTTCAGTCTCACAAATTCTTCCGTTGCTCTGAGGAAGATTTGTTGAGTTTGTTCCTGAATGGCATCGATTCCCATCCTTGCTTCTTTGAGTACAAAATTGAGTGCCCGTATTTGTTGGTCATGTCCCTCCAGAACTTGGACTCCTATTATTTTGTTGATTTCGACCTGCTAGGCAAAGATCTCGCAGTCTCGTAGTACGTCGTCGAATTCGACTTCGATCACTGCTTTCTCACTGTTGCAGCAGTTGATCCGGTTCTGTACCTCGTAATGCAGATATGACACTTGGGCTTGGACGCTGCCTATCATCTCGGTATCCTCGTCCTGGGTGATTTCTCGGTACTGCCGAAGTGTTTGCTGGTAGTGATCTTGTATTTTCTACACCCACTCCGGTAAGAGCTTGGATGCTGATGTGGTCGATTTCGTGACTGCGGTGGATACAGGTGCCGATCGTCCCGCTCTGAAGGTTAGTCGGCGTCTGGGAGTTGCCATTGTGAAATTGTCCGGATGGGAACATATATGGTCCTAACAATCTTGCTTTGTTTAGTGCTGTGATTGCTAGTTGTTGAATGTGTCGGCAACTACTGCACCGGTTCATGCAATACTTTGGACAGTGTTCTGGGCGACACTTTAGAGTGTATGTTTCGTTGCTGTCAGCAATAATAGCGGCACAGCAGGCTCTTGTTTGATACAGTTCACAGCTCATGAACTTTGTATTTCGGATAACGTCCGAAATATTCTACTGTTACAGGGGCACTCCAGCGTATGTAGAGGCAGACCGATATCATCACACATGATGTTGGTACACCCTAACATTGATGACTAGGACGAAGCTGAAAAAGTGGATTTCGATAGTAGTTCGTCGTAGTCATTGTGGGGAATGTATGTATACTGGCATGCGCAGGAGTACGGCCGTCTTTGAAAAGTCGTATGAATCCTGAAGGTAGTCTTCGGAGGATTCATCAAAGGGTACTTGCGAGGGGTACTCGCCGGTTTCGCAGAAGTGGAAATAAGCGTCTACGAGATTGTTGTAACACAGAAAGTCGTACAGAAAATCAAGGTGAGCGTTGGTTTAACAGTACGAATAGAGGTAGGCTGCGTTGTGGATGATAATGTCTTCACGAGAATATTGGAACATAGATAATAGATATTCTTACGGTAAAAACCTAATAATATTTCAGGTGGTTTTCCACTGTTGTTGTTCTGACTGTGGATTGCTGATGGAGCATGATCGTTTTTGTTTTAAACAGAAGTTTAAGGAGGTCTTTTATAGGTGAGCATTTCCAGTCAAAGGTATATCAGTAAGGCGTAACAGTACTTCTGTGTCACTATCATGTGTGTATATAGTACTATCGCGATAACACTCAATCCACCGAAGTGGGTGTTTGCACAGAATCCGATCGTTGCGACAGAGCCAATCTCGGTAGTATGATGGCGGAGAGTTTTGTTTGACAACGTGTCAAGGCATAAGCTTCTACCAGGCATCCCAAAGGTCATCCTGCATAATACAACGTTGCTGACACACATATGGGACCATTACTTCGTATTAGTTATCTTTCGTCTGCATGAGTGGAATAGTGATCAAATATTAAATCAGCTACCAACTCATACTTTGCCACGTATCTAGCGTCATCGCGTCTTACCCATGTTCCCCGTAGGGTGGTGTGCTCTCTCAGTTATCGTGTTTGCAAACGCGACAGAGCTGGGGATCGACAGTCTAGGTCCGAACACTTTCTCTTTAAGGTAGAATCAACTACCGGAGCGCAGTAAGCTTATCTCCGTTGATTACTTGTCTTGGGAGATAGCAAAGTCCCATATACTAAAATAATATCGTTCGTCCAACTATCTCGGGAACTTCATAGTTTTTCCGAGAATAGTTTTATACCAGTTGCAACTTGGTTGAGGTATGGTTGGTCTGATTTGTAATGCACAGCTGACCCGGAGGTTCCTGCGAGGCAATTACGTTACTTCGGCAGTATGGTTTTGTATGTCCCATGCATTGGTCAGTGCCAAAGGTGTGTACTGTCTCTCCGTGGTTTAGCCAGTCCACTTTGGTAAGACACGGTATTGAAGCTTGGAATATTATGGGAATTTCACCCAGCTATGTTAAGCCTTCCGCTTACTCATGAGTAGACATCCTCAGGGGTGTATTCTTATCCTTCGACATATGACATCGTCGGCAAGCCCAGGAGACTAAGCCTCATGTACCTCGTTCACATGATAGGAGGAAACCCCTAACAACCGAGTCTTAGCAAAATGGGCTAGCTAATCCATATGGAGACAATACGCACACTCAATCTGACAGTAATTGAAGGGGTAATTCTCTTCGATGCTGGCCAAGGCATGGGACACACCAGACCATACTGCCGAAGCAAACATAACTGCCTTGCAGGGACTTTAGGGTCAGCTGTGTGTTATGAATCAGACTAGTGTTACTCTATATCAAACTAATACTGGGATAAAACTATACTCGGAGCTGTACGCAGTTTCTCCGAGATAGTTGGACGAGCGATATTATCTTAGTATGAGGGACTTTGCTATCTCCCGAGTAAAATAATGAACGGAGATAAGCTAACTGCGCCCCAGTCGTTAGTTCTACCTGAAAAATAAGTATTCGGATCTAGACTGTCGAACCCCAGCTCTGAAGTGTTTGTAAAAACACAATAACTGAAAGAGCGCACCACCCTTCAGGAAATACAGGTAAGACACAATGACACTAGGTATGTAGCAAAGTATGGGTTGGCAGCTTATTAAATCATTGATCACTATTCCACTTATGCAGAAGAAAGATTACAAATACATACTAAATGGTCTGATATGCATGTCAGCAACGTCATCATAAGTGCAGGATAACCTTTGGGATGCCTGGTGGGGGCTTACACAACTACACATTGTCAAATTGAAACCCTCCGCAACCAACTACTGAGATCGTCCCTGTAGCAACGATCGGTTGTTGTGTAAACACCCACCTCAGTGGATTCAGTGTTATCGAAATAGTACCATACCCACACATCACAGTATTAGAGAAGTACCGTCATGCCTTACTGATATACCTCTGACACAGAAATACTTACATATAAAAAGACCATATAAACCCACGGTTTAAACACAACGATCAAGCTCTAGCAACAATTTACAATCAGAACAACAACATCAGCAAAGTCAATCGTCCGGTCCGGAAGCCCCGGGACCCTCCAGAGGTTGCGGAGGTTGATTTTGATGACGCACTCTGCAGACCCTCCGGGAGTCCTCCGGGACCGGTGAATGCAGCCTCAGCACACTCCCTTGTTCTCCGGAGGCCTTGCAGCTGCTCCGGGAGATTCCTGTATCGCAAAAGTGTACTCCGTAGCCACTTCTGATGCCTCTAAGGGTGCTCCGGGAGATTCCTGTATCGCAATAGTGTACTCCGTAACCACTTCTGATGCCACTAAGGGTGCTCCGGGAGATTCCCGAAGCGCAGCAAAGTCCTCCGTGGCTGCTTCTGAGCTCTCTGTGGAGCTCCGGTACGTTCTAGATCACTCAGGAGCACCTGGATCTATTTCTTCATTTCCAGATGGAATCATGGTGTGTCACCCATTTTCAGATGCGCCTGTAGCATCGCATACATCTTTGGCATTCATCTACTGCAGCCTGCCGCTATCAACTAAAACAACATATATCCACGCTGCGCCCCAGCAGCACCTCGACACGACCTTGACAAAAGAAACACAACCCCCGGGAAACACAACCCCCGAGAAACACAACCCCCGAGAAACAGACTCTCACTTGAACACAGCTGCCAGGTCCTCGTTTCCTCCCCTGCTGCATCTGGTGCTACATAACGGGTCGAGTGCTCGGCAGAGCTTGCAATTCTTGCGTCCATATAGCTGCCCATATGCTCAATGATGGCCGCCTGGCGACCAGGACCAATGGAATTCCAGTGTCTCCGGCATCTATCGTACAAGGCTATATCAAACGTTAGTAGCCGTTAAATATAGGATCGAGGGGGTACACTGACGGCTGAATATCTCCCTGCGGAAGTCCTGAGAGGGTTCGCTCTTCGTTCCTTTCTCTAGTCCCTCAAGGCGCAGTTGAGTGCGGTCGCAGCCAAGCAAATCAATTGGGGAGTCATTCGCTTGTCCCAAAATTTGTTGCAATGCTCTTGTCTGCCAAGGTAGGTGTTGGAAGCGAAGAAGTGAGCAAAGATCAGCGCAGCGGGCTCGCTTCTCACAAACCACCGGACTTCCTTCATACCGTTCGGGAGATCTTCCCATTTCCCAATCCAAGAGTCATCATTCAGCAAAGCGGCAACCTGCTGTAGACATTGAAGCTTCTCTTCTATCTTCAACAGTACAGTGAAGTCACCATAAGCCTCGCTGTAGCGACTAGTAGACCCCGCATACCACTGATTTTCCCCGCAACTGTATTGCATTGATCATTAGTATTATCAAACTTTGAAATCCGGAGAATACTTCGGAAACTCACAATTCCACGTGTCAGGGCATCGATGTGCTCACTGGGTCCACCAGGGTGCTCCCACACGTGTTGCATGCCGTTGAGTGCGCCAACAGCTCTCTGTTGGACGGTCATGGCGTCAAGGGCTTCATCCCATGCTTTATCACAATGTCCAATTCGTCCTCTTGAGAGGCCGGCCAGGGGTTTTCAGTATACAGAACAGATTTCAAGAAGTCCTTTGCTAAATCGAAAGCTGCTTTGTTATGGAGTGGCACCTTGCTATCCTTGTTGCTCTTCGTCCCCGACGCACCTTCAATAGGTGGAGGGGCAGCTAAGGAATCCCAACTCCTTGCAGGCCGCCGTCTGGCATGGTTCACTGGAACGAGGAACGTCGTATCTTGGCTAGGAGATCGAGGCGGAGTGCCTTGAGGTGATTGTGAGCGCGTCGACAACCGAGAACGGTCTCCATTGGTGCTCCCGAGGTTTTGATTTGGATTTCTTTCTTTGGAGTCGGTCAGTCGCCTGGACGGTATCTGAGCGAGCCCTTTTCGGGCCTTTTGAGCCTGTGTTGCGACTGCGTCTATTCCGTTCATGAGTTGACAGTAGCTCGTCATCATCATAGTCCGAACCGGTGGTGGGATAGTCGTCCTGCTCTCGGTGTTCATCATCGTCTTCTTCGACATCGTCCAGTTCATTCCGGTGGCCCTGAAGGTTAGCTTGATACAAATTAGGGATTCATCTGGCCTTACATGTCTGGGAACGCGTAGAGAACCTTTTTGACTGGCCGTCCTTGCTGAGCGCTCAAAATCTCGCTCTTGAGAAGCGGTAAAGTTAGGACGTTGCGAGGCCATAGGTGATGAGAATATATCCAAATGTGATTTGAGAAGAAGAGGTCCGAATAAAGCTCAGGTGCACCTGGAGAACCTCTTTTTTCTTATAGGAAACTGAAGGTGACACAGTGGTTCGCATCGAAGGGACAACCTGTTCATTCCCACTGAAATTGAGGAGCACCTGAGCTGCTAATCCGTACAATGAGTTCAGGGATCTGTTAGTGAGACGAATGGGTATTCGGGCTTCAGGACTGCTTACCATTGTGAGGTGGCTAGATTCAGACTCAGACGTGGTTGAGCTAGATGCAAAAGCCCATGCTCTGCATCAGAGTTTTGGGGAGTGCCTGAGCTGCTGATATCTGCTATGTCGCCTGTTATCATAGCCGACCAACCACACGGATTGGTCTGGATACGCGAGAGCTACCGGTGTTCTTACCGTTGGGATACCGGTGCTTCGCATTCCGTTTTGGCTTCAACATTGCCCCAGGAAATCTCTGCCTTCAATGGACCTCGAATGTGTCCAATACCCTGCCATAAGAGTAGCTGCACTCGAACGATTGACGCTTTCGTTTTCGTTTTCGTTGAACGTTAAGCACTGGGTTGTGTGGTGCCGTGCTCAGTAGCTCGACATGTTCGAGCACGAGCAGCACAAAGTCGGCAGGCTCGGTTCGACTAACCAGAGCTCTAATAGGCGAACCGGAATGAATCATCTTAGTTAGCGGTCGATAGTCCTCTCTATCAATCTGCAGGAAGTGCTGCTTCAGGATCCCGCTGCCGCCGTGATCGTGCTGGGCAAAGTCGCATTCCGTGTCGTGGGACAGCATCGGAATCCGAGATGCACCCCTTGGGCAGTTTCCGTTGCTCAAAATTGGGAACCCGCAGCGATCGAACTTATGCAGTACTGCGCCGCAGCTATATGCAATCTCAAGCTGAATGCACATAGTATCTTCTGTAGTGTGAATCGTGTCTATCCAGATACAGTCAGTTCACCTGCAGACAAGATCCGGTGGGGGAAAGCGTTCACCGAATGGTAGATAGAATAGGGGGTTTTGGTCCAGGTGGAGCTGTGATGATTCGAATGGCAGGCAGGCGGGTTAAGCTGTAGGTGTGCAGAGATGATAAAAAGGGGCGAGATGGAATGGAGCAGAAGGGACAAAAACATCATGTTATGTTGGCGGTTGCCAGGGGGATGCTCCAGGGCGCACC
>WHVE01000285.1:0-151468 GCA_015178995.1 Trichophaea hybrida
TGTTCTAATGTGATTCTGGGCACATACAGTATGTAAAGCAATGTACTTCTTCTGTGATATTGAAGTGCATTGTTGCTCCAGAACATAACTCCCCTATTCTCTATCGTGTTTAGGTTAGCAGGGATCACTTTCAAGTAGTGTTGGCAACGAAGCGGATCGGTTCGAGTCGAACCGAATCCCTGCTGGGTTCGAAGAGGATTCGATTCGTCAAACCTCGAAGTTTCGAGGTTCGACTCAAACTTCGAACCGAATCCAAGAAAGTGCGATCATAAATAACTAAGCGGGTTCTTGTCCGATTGACTTGAATTTTGGTTTATCTTGTAGCGCTTGAAGTTAGCTACAAGATAAACTAAAAATCAAGCCGATCGGACAAGAACTCGCATACTTATTTTTGTTTCCAGTTGTGGGTAGAAATGCTGGGGTTCGAGTGAAAAAGTCTTGGCAAGGATTCGCTTCGCTCGAACCGAATCGGTTCGTCAATTGTACGAACCCCGGGCGGTTCGTTGCCAACACTACTTTCAAGCTATTCCCTTCCTTTTTCCATTGCTCTATGTTTATCTTTCTTTTCTCAAAACTTGGCAACCCCTTTCTATTGTATTTGTTCTTCCGACAATATTACCACTTTTTCAACATATGTCTGTTTTTTGAGTTGTTGCTGTTGCAGTTGCAGTTGTTGTTGCGGTTGCTGTTGTTGTTGTAGCTTTGGCTGCTTGTTCTGCAGTATTTTTCCAGCCTTGGCCTCAACTGTTCGGCCCTTGGACCCATTGCTTGGTGCATTGCCATGCTTCTTGAGTGGGGCATTTGATTTTGGTTTAATGTGACCAGTCATGTGGATCTCACCCAGTTTGCACTTGACAATTTGTCCTGTGCGCAATGTAGCTGTAGCTGTTCCCTTTGATGAAATCATCAGATTGCACCTTGAGGCATCTGTCTGTGGTCTCTTTGTGTTCATCTTCTCACTCATTACTCACTGTGTCAGTATCTGCACAACCTTTATCACATCCAGATTTATATCCATATCCATATTCATGATTTCTTTGACTTGCTGAATCTGGTTCTGAACTTCCATCCTGTATAATATGTTGCTCTCCGCAATCATGTCCGTGATACCTGCTTCCCTCAGGATGTTTTCCTGCGGCAAGATTCGCTACTTCTGCTCCATCTCATCAATTGATGCCTTGACTCCTGCCCCTTGTACCGCTGCATAAACTGTGTGAGCATCCAATATATTTTTCTTCTGTCTGGTGTTTCACTTCAGTTGTGTCAGCTCGTGTGCCTGCTGGTAAACCCACTTTACTATGTAGCTCCTCCAGTCCTGCAGGTCCCTCACAATGTCTGGGCTCCTGCTCAGCTGCCTCTGCCGATGGTGTTTCCACACAAGCAGTTCAGTTACAGTTGTGATTGTGATTGTCAGGGTCACATATATCATCGCAGCCTTGTTGGAAGTGCCATCCACCATTTCCACTGCTGCAGCTTCTTCCACATTCATGTCTCCTCTTCACAATGGTTTTCTGATCTGCTCATCCGCTGCCACAGTGGCGCAGTCTCTGCCCATAGTTGCAATCATTCTTGACTTGGTTATTTTGTTGCAATTATGTGCCTTTTTTGTTGGCAAAGTATCCAACCTCTTCCTATGGTCCAGAGGCACCAGGAATAATATGCAGAGGTCAATTCCAACATAGAAATCAATTTCCAGTACTCTATTGATGGTGACTGATCTGCTTAACAACATATATTGAGGTTTACGTTTTGCCAACATTTGTGTATACTGCACGTTTTAAATTGGTCTGTTATTCATGACGCTCTTTCAGTGGAGTTCAAGAAGAAGTGCAAGTGGAAGGAGGCATACAAAGCAGTTGTCTGTGTCTCCGGTCTTTGATACAAATGAAGCGGTCAACCAAATACTGGATTGTGTGTTTTGAATAGATATGGAAAGATGTATAGGGGTGACGGAAGAAGACATTGAAGAAGAGGCACAGGAGGGTACATAAAATAGTGAAGAAAAGGGAGGGGATAGGATGAGGGCCAGAGGCGGGTGGAAGGATGTAGTTTAGGATTGTGTTTCCCTTGTTTGGAAGAAATGAGGGGAAGGAGATTAGGTAGTATGACTTGGGTGCAAGGTGTACCCTGCAGACACCAAGGGGTGACACTGCTGAAGTGCGGCAGATTTAGGAATATGTCATGCCCGCCAGCGGCTGAGTACAATATGATTACAATCAATCAATCCAGTTTTTAACTCGGATGGCAGCCATCCAGAACCACAGCGACAGCTACTGTCCAATTGGCCATATATACGGCCGGGTTCTTACTGTTGTCAGCAAAGAGGTCATGATGAGTGTCATCAACTTCAAACTCACCAGTTAATCCTCTCTCTATAGCGGCATTATCTTTCTGATGAATGATGACACTGATGCCAATGAAAACATCGTGAAAATCAGCCGTCAATTGCAGCGAAAAGGCGCCTTTTGAGGCCGCGGTATCATGTTCCCAGTGCTCCCTAAGCAGATGGTCACTGGGGTAGCCAAACTACTCATAAACGTCATGATTCCAAAACAGCCCTTACTGAGTTCCAGTATGCGGAAGGCGGTGCCGTATTTCCGAAGTATGAGACAATTGCTAATTCTCCTATCGCTGACATGGACGGACAATTCACAACCACAATGCTCACCTTTTGCAATCAATTCCATCTACATTTGTCAGGACACGTACGGGCCAGTATGGCTCCGTACTGCAAACCACGAGTAGATACGCTTGCACACAAAAAGAAATGATCAAGTCATATCGTCAGAAGAAATGAGATTATCTGCAGTCCAATTGTACTCCCGCAAAGGAACCTGGCGCTGGCCAGCCGCCATTACATCATCCCCCTCTCTAGCTGCCGACCCCCTCGGCTGCTCTACCCATAAATGAGAAGAGAAGGAATGATGGAAACATTCAGACTCGTATGCCCTCGTACGGCTTCATGAGTCCTGCCACCGATTGGTACCGCATAAGGGTAATCTTTTCGTTGATCCGGCTCATGGGGAAACCACCTCCAGTTGTAGGTGGTAAAACCCCATGCCAATGCCATTTTTACGTGGCCGAAGTCCAATAAGAGAAGAGAAAAGAAAAGAACAGAAGGGAAGGAAAGCTCCAAGTCTCTGAATCCAAGTCTACTGCTACAGCGGAAATCGTTCCAAGCCAACCTTTGAGTGTATCTCCGAAGCTAACTTTCAGCTTCTTCCTAACTCCGAGTCCACGTTCACTTGCCGCCCACTGGATCCAAGCCATTGCTCCTGGTAGTGCAGACTTGGTGCAGCATATTTCATCATTGCCTTCCGCCATTGATTATTTGTATATGATTTCTTCGTTCAACAGTGTTCAGTGACCACCGAGGGCAGTGACACATCTTTTGGGCTGATTGGCTTCTGATTCATCCCCAAATAATCTGTGCAGCAGTCAATTGACTTCAATGGGTATACTCATCTGAATTTTAGCCGCTCAACCACAGGCAATGCTTCTGAGGCTTCGATCTTCAGTTGCCCTTCGACTCTACCCTGTGCCCTTTGCCCTTTGACCTTTGCCCTTCCAGTTTGGTTGCAGTGCAAATAAGTAAGCTTCGGCTCCAGGTGCAGTTCAGATGCAATGGTGGTTAGTTGATTTGTGTTGGCTTCCTCCAGCCCTCGGTTGCAGTCATTATATATCGACATTCGTTTGAACAAACGTCTGCAAGTTGCAGTTTCAAACTTGTTCGTGTGCCATAAAAGGTCTTCTTTCAATGTAACTAAGTATGCTTCCAGCATCACTAGTAGATCATCAAATACAGTGCCTAGCTACTGTGCAGCTCCGAGAGTACTTCGGTCCCAAGTACACCTCCGAATGCTCCACGTGTAGAGGGTATCGTTCGTCAATATATCTAATTTGTAAGTATCCCATTCAAGGTCATAGTTATCATGTATTCCAGTGCGTTTGCACACTCTGCAACGTAGACTTTGAAGTCGCCATCGCGGCAGACTTTTCATACATCCATTACGGTGTGTAGTCGGTTCACATGCGGCGCAGCATGACACCTGGAATTCTGAGGTGTCTGGCCTTCCAGCTGCGGGTAGTGGGTGCTGTTGATCCCATTGTCATCGTTGGTTGCAAGCAGTTGGGCATTTAATGTGTTTGGTGGTGCTTCCGGTTCAGTGATGAATACCTGTATCATAGCCGGTGACTTTTTCAACTCCCAGGCTTCATGGTGCACTTTCTTTTCATCTCATTGACTTCCCACTGCCCGTGGCATCTGCAGTATGCCAGATGCACTTCGAGATGATGTGTCGTTCCAGCACATCCGGTGCGGATCCCATTTGCAGTAGCGGTGGATTCTGGGTTGCCCGAACTGTCATTCCACTCTTTGTTTCTGAGGTCGGCGCTCCGTCGATGACAACTCATGCTGGTGAGGATGGTGACGATTCTCATCGATTGTTACTGTTTCGATTGCCATCATGGCTTGGTACCTGTAAATCTGCATTCAATTGCAAGTCTCACAGCATTTTTTATGAACTCAGTCATACTTAAAGAAAAGGGTAGAGTTTCAAATGTAACCTTCGAGTGTGCGCGATTGCACTCTGCACTCGTAATATCTGCATTGTACGGCTGTCCAATGGCATGATGAGTGCCATCTGCCCAGCCGCCATTTTTTATCGATTCATCATTGTGCGCATATTCAGAGTTCAGTAGTATGAACAGAGTTTCCAGTCGCCATCCTTCCTTCAATGGGGATACGTGCGCCATCAACAACTTGTGGTAATGCCGGTGTGTATGGTATTGAGTCATATGTCGATTCTCGTATCGATTTTCAATGATTCTAGCACTTTTGGTTGCCATAATCGCATCATACTAGCGATTTCATTTCTCTTTGCATAGCA
Organism: Trichophaea hybrida; assembly: GCA_015178995.1. NCBI lineage: Eukaryota > Fungi > Ascomycota > Pezizomycetes > Pezizales > Pyronemataceae > Trichophaea > Trichophaea hybrida. Next base: position 4,890 of record WHVE01000285.1, read on the forward strand.
TCTAAAGTCAGAGATTCTTGAAGAAGAGCGTAGAGGTTCAAACAAAACCTTGAATCAGTTGCCATATAGACAAAGAGGTTCTAATTATCATTCTCATGAGTGAGGGCGATTGCACATGCACTTGTGAAATGTGCATTGCGCAGTCCTGCCATAACTTTCTTAGTTGCATGAGGCTTCGCTGACTTGCATAAGCGGTGGTTGTGACAACGTTGCCATCCGCCTGGCAGTGGTTGCTCATTGTGTGAATCAATTCGGGGTGCATATAATCATCCATGTGCAACTCCATGTCATCTCGGACGTCTGTACTTGCTCATATCCATCAGTCAGGCACTGTACCTGCAGAACAAGTGTTAACTAACGTAGGTTACCCTGCCATGCAACACGACCGGGCAATGCAACACCCGCCCGCTCCCACTCCCTGCCTTCCTTAGCCCAACCAAAAAAACCTCGGAATGATTTGAACAAAAAAGGAGCCATATACAGCTGCATTAGAATGATATGGGAGGGAACTGAATTTATTGAACCAAAAGAAAAGTCATAACTCATGAGCAAACCAAAAAAAGCCTCGAAATTTCCCTACCTCCCTCTCCTCACAACAATCACATCTTCCAGCTCTGAGTTCCCACCACTCTCAGACTCACTTACAACAATCTCATCATCATTCTCTTCCTCTTCCGCATCCTCATCCCACTCCTTCTCCTCGGTACTCTCCATGCTGGGCAAGGGACAGGCTGCCTTTTTGCCTTTTTTGCTCCCTTTGGATTTCAACTTTTTTGCCTCCTTCTCTTTTCTCAAGTGTACTATATCTGTGTTGCCTATCAGACGAGCTCTAGTAAGCATGTGGCGATCATACACAGCCTGCCTGGGCTTGACAAGGACCTGGGAGTGAACTAGTTTGTGCATGAAGACCTCAATAGGAACTTCAACATGCACCATGTCTACAAACATCGAGATTTTTTCAATACTTACCTTGATGCGCTGGGAACAAGGAGAGTATGAGTCTATGAGACCAAGAGCCCATCCTCTAGGCCTGATAGCCTGGCTGCAGATCTTGGGGGTGGATAGCTGCAGGGTCACAGAGGGGGGTGGAGTTGCCCAAGTGATATTTCGTGGTGGTTCACCGAGAACTTTTCTAGAGTTCAAATAAGATATACCACAGGCCTCAAATTCATGGAAGATGGAGTTTACATTGTAGGCAAGTTGCATGCTAACAGCAGAAGCATTGATGCATTCGTTGGGCTACAGCAATCCAGTATCGAAAATTTTGAGACGGGGGAGCATACTTGTTGAACTCCCCTCTTTCTGTCACGGTTGTGTCGAGTGAGGATCGGGGGAGGAATATGGATCGATGATTGAGATACAGGAATATGAAGGAAATCAGGTTTTGTTGGTTGGAATCAGGTTTTGTTGGAAAGAATCAGGTTTTGTTGGTTGGAATCAGGTTTTGTTGGCTGGAATCAGGTTTTGTGGGTTGGAATCAGGTTTTGTTGGTTGCGTTGTAAATATGGCGTGATGGTTATGGCGTAGGCTGCAGACTGAAAGGGTTGCGTAGATAGTGGGGTGCAGTTAGGATGTATGTCGGAACGAGTGAGCAAAGGTGACGACGGTCGCGTTTACTGTATATAAGGATACTGGATTCGTGGAGGATAGGTTTGTTCTTCACTCGTTCTCCAGTCTACAAAACAAGCAATAGCTTCGGCACCAACCTCTGTTCACTTCTGTGATTCCGGATTTCGAGTCTCTAGTTTGTTACGCAGTACCCGTGTTCACGGTATCCTCCCATTTGGTTTTTATAACCCCTAGATCTCCGAGCCTTGAAACCTTGGCAGAAGAACGAGTCTACAATCGATTCTACTGGTTATAATTCAGTGTATGTGCCGCTAATTTCATCAAAGCGGTTGTTACTTTTGCCACAGACCTTGTAACCCCCTTTGTTCTGTGTCTAAGTCAGTTGGAAACTTCTAAAACAAGCTCACAGTACACAGCTTTTGGAGACACTCCTGCATTGTGTGCCTGTGGAAACATCGACAAGAAGGATCCACGCAATTTTAAATGCCAGCGTACGACAGCAACAAACCTCAACAATCCCGAATCAATTTCCTCGACCTAGCTGGTTGAACCCTTAACCTCTTCCAACAAGAACCCCTGAACGCCTTTGATAGCATCGACGCTATCCTCAATGAACCCGAGGAACCATTGGTAGCATACTTCTGGGACGAACCACAAGCGGTATCTCCTTGGAATAGCGACTGGACAGCAGCAGCAAGCAACGGAGGAGGCCTCCAAATCGACGACACAGTATTTAAAAACTTCTGGACCAAGTATTACAGTCTTCACGTCGATTGCCAGAACGAGGAACATTGCTACTGCGAACATAACTGCGGAGGGACGCATACAACATTCGGCAGAGCAGCAGAAGCTCAATCAACAAAATCTGAATCCACGATCAAAGCAACACAGAAGGACGTAGAAAGTCCAATCTCGTGGGTGGATTACAATGAACGAAAAGCGAACAAGGGAAAGGAACTTGACCGCGAGTTACATTCGGCGCCTTTACCAACCCCGCAAATCATCATCACAACACCCAGCAAACACGAGGTGTTCTTCTGGTAGATGGTCAACCCATTTCTAGAAGCAGAAATCGAAGCAGCAGTCCAACAAATTCAAGACAACGTAAACGAAGTCAGAGACTGTTTGACAGAATCCCGCCTCCTTACAGCCGCCTCTCTACTTCATCAGAAAGATGTCCGGAGAATCCTCGAGACCATCTCGCGAAGTGACGTTGACTGGAGCTTTACAAATAGAACTCCAAAACGTGTCAGCAAAGAATACTGAAGTCATGAACGAAACACAGCTCAGGAATCACATCACGGACAACAACAAAGGGCTATCAGCACTGAGCCAACTACCGACAACCAGCAGACTGAACGAATTGCTCAAGGAACAGCAATCTGTAAAGAATGCGGAAGCACGAATATTGGAGTTGTTGGCAGAAGGAGACAAAGTCGTCCAAGAGAAGGATAACTTGAAAAAGGAATTACTGCTTACCCAACAAGCAGCAGCCGCCGAAACAACACCGCAGGCATGCAGTCATTGGGATCTGGAAGAAGAAGTCCGGATCCTAAAACAAGCATTGGAGGAATCAAATCCAGACCTGGTGGAACTGAAGAAAGACCTGGAAGATGCTCAGGCTCAAATGTTGATATTCAGGGACCTGGCGGAAGAAAGTCGGCAGCAGGTAACCAGGATCCTGACGTTGACAGAAGGAAGAAGGGGAGAAACAGGAGAAAGGACGGATAGGGAGGAGTGTGAGGAAAAGGTAAATGATATTACCAGCTTTTCAGGAGAAGATAGGAAGAAACATCGAGGGTGGAAGGTGCATTTGGCATTAAAGATACCCGGAAAACCGAATGCATTCAACAACGAACAGAAGAAACTAAGGTATGCTGTTGGATGTCTAAAAGGAGTGGCTTTTGCACAGTTAATGCCACACTGTGATGAAATATCAGGGGAAGTCAAGCTCAACGCTTTGAAAGACCTAGTTGACCTGCTGGATGTAGCATTCGGAGATCAGGCCAGGGCAGCAACGGCAAAAATGGAACTCGAGAAACTCAGACAACGTGACCGCGAATTATTCCAATACTACGCGGAATTCCAAAGATACATAGTAGACACCAAATGGAACGAAGATGCACAACGCGACGCATTACGACAGGGATTATCGAACGAGCTCAAAGACTCCATACAACATATCAAGGAGCCAGAAAGCATGATCGAATTTATCAAGATGGTGTCAAAAAGAGACTCGCAACTGAGAAGGAAAGCTGCGGAAAAGAAATCTGGGAATTGGGAGGGTTACAAAAGGTCCATTTCAACGACCAACACCACATCCGCCCCAGACGCTGCACCAGCAGGATCAGTTCCAGGTTATCACGGTCCCGCTCCAATGGACCTTTCGGCAGTGAAAGAAAAGTAGATCACACTGAGGAAAGGAAGAGACGAAGTGCAGGGGGATTATGTATGTACTGTGGGGATAGCAGACATTTCGCGGTATCGTGCCCAAGAAAGCTGAAGGCAGCATCAGGACAAATGGAAGTGACACCATTTAGGAAGGCAGCGAATGAAGGGGATACAGATTCAACAACAGTACAAGGAAAGGAAGTGGAATCGGCAAAAATTTAGTCCAGTGCAATAAGGATGGCAATTGCGCTGGAAACGAATCTTCTTTGTCAGTCAATGCTAGTTTTGGTATTTCACAGTTTTCTATATCAAGCGCAGAAATAAAAGAGTCTTCTATGGAAAGCAAACATCTCATTGTGAAATGCACGCTGAAAATAGAAGACAAGATCATTGATACCCACGCTTTGATAGACTGCGGAGCTACTGGAATAGCATTTATTGACAAAGATTTCGTCCGCCATCACCAATTACAAGAACAAGTATTAAAAGAATCAAGAGAATTAGAAGTTATAGATGGAACACCCATCGAATCAGGAACCATCACCACTATGGCCAAACGAAACCTAGGCATACGCGGACATCAGGAACAGTTACCAGCATTCGTTACGAAACTTGGACACTATCTAATCGTACTTGGATTACCATGGCTACAACTTCACGATGTTACAGTCAAATTGCAAAAGAAAAGAATTGGATTCGAAAGCGATTACTGCCAGAAGCACTGTCAACATCATTCGAGCGTATGGGTATGGGGAAATCATATGGAAACAACGGAATCAGATGAACCAAAACTGGACATATGTGCCATTGCAGCAACTCCATTCATGAGACGGAATCAAAAGGAGAAACTCAAGGTGTACGCGGTAACTTTATATGAAATCAACAAGGCCCTAGAAGTGAAGGACCTTCAAGAAAAACCGCTGGAACAGTTAATTCCCAAGGGATATCATGAGTTTCTCCCCCTCTTTGATAAAATAATCGCTGAAAGGCTTCCACCATACAGACCATACGATCATAAGATCACACTCCAAGACGGATTGACCCCACTCTTTGGACCAATATACAGCCTGTCAAGAGAACAACTTCAGGTCCTAAAAGAGTGGATTGAAAAGAACTTGTCAAAGGGATTCATCAGATCATCATCATCACCATGCGGGGCACCGGTGTTGTTCACACCTAAACCGAATGGAGGCTTACGACTGTGCGTGGACTACCGAGGACTCAACGAAAGAACCATAAAAAATCGATATCCGTTACCGTTAATCCAGGAAACCTTGTTGAGATTGTCAAAAGCCAAGTGGTACACGAAACTGGATGTCCAAGACACCTACAACATGATTCGAATAGCAGAAGGAGACGAATGGAAAACGGCGTTTAGCACTCGTTATGGCCTGTTAGAATCCCTCGGTATGCCCTTTGGACTCTCCAATGCACCAGCTAGCTTTCAGGGATTTATCAACGATACTCTTCGCCCCTTTCTGGATATCTTCTTTACGGCATTCCTGGAGGACACCCTTATTTACGGTAACAATTCAAAGAAACATACGGAACACGTCAGAGCAATAACGACGACGCTTAAGGAGGCCGGTCTGTATCTGAAAGCGGAAAAATGCGAGTTTCATCAACATGAAGTGAAGTATCTGGGATTGATAGTTGGGGTAAATGGGATTACAATGGATACGGAAAAAGTAACAGTGGTGAAGGAGCGGGAAGCACCTGGCAAGCTGAAGGAAGTTCAAGCGTTTTTAGGATTCGCAAACTTCTATCGAAGGTTTATCAGAAACTATAGCAGGGTGGTCCAACCTATAACCAAACTTACGAAAAAACTGGTATGTTTTCACTTGGGCCCTGATCAAAAGAGAGCATTTCCGAATTGAAGGAAGCGTTTACAACAGCACCAGTCCTAGCACACTTCGACTACGAAAAGGAAATTGTCCTGGAAACCGACGCATCGAGTTATGTATCCGCAGCAGTATTATCACATTACGACGATCAGGGAATCCTCCATCCAGTGTAATTCTTTTGAAAGAAACATTCAACAGCAGAAGTAAAGTATGAAATCAATGATCAAGAGCTGGGAGCCATCGTTAAAAGTCTGGAACAATGGAGACCGGAATGCAAAGGGTCAGTACATTCTCTCAAGATACTGACAGACCACCAGAATCTCGAATACTTGATGACGTCAAAGCTGCTCAACAGAAGGCAAACAAGATGGTCGGAGTTTCTATCAAGATTCAAGTTCAAGATTATATACCGTCCAGGAAAACAGGGTCAGAAGCCCGATGCACTCACCAGAATGCCAGGAGACATTCCTCCGAAGGGGGGGCCAGAAAAAACCCGAAAAATCGTGCTGAAGATAGAAAATCTTGACCAAAGAATACAGAAGGGATTGGTGGTAGTGTTTGCGGAAGTAGGCAGTCGAGAAGCTGATGAAGTTAGCCCAGAAGAATTGTGGAATTTGATTCAAAGGGTGTGCAAAGACTGCCCGTATGACAGCAGCGAAGGACTGTGTGCCAAAGCCACGGAAACCCTCAGCGAAGAAACTTCAAAGACACTTCAACTGATAAAGGATCATCACGATATACCGGCAGCAGGACATCCAGGACGAGCAAAAACCTTCGAACTCCTCAAAAGAAGTCATCAATGGCCAGATATGAGGAAGGACGTGGACAGGTACATACGAAACTGGCATGTATGTCAATGCAGCAAATCAACCCACCAAAAAATCCACGCATGGCTCAAACCACTGGAAATACCGCAACAACTGTGGAAGGATCTGTGTATGGATTTCGTGGTGGGATTACCGGAGAGTGAAGGATACAACGCCATATGGGTAGTGGTTGATAGGTTGTCAAAAATGAAACATTTAGTACCATGTCGGGACGATACAGATGGCAAGAAGCTGGGCGAGATGTTTATACGAGAGGTGTTCAAGTTACATGGGTCACCAGACACCATAGTATCGGACAGAGGACCCCAATTCGCGTCCGAGTTCTGGAGACATGTTTGTGAAAGACTCGGAATCAAACGAAGGCTGGCAACCACGTGTCATCCACAGACAGATGGACAAACAGAACGAATGAACGCCATTATGGAACAGTACCTCAGGGCCTTCGTCAATTATCCACAGAACGACTGGACACAGTGGCTACCAATGGCAGAATTCGCATCGAACAATCACGCCTCGGAAAGCACAGGATGCTCACCATTCTTTGGCAATTACGGATATCACCCAAGAATGACCTTTAGTCAACATCCGGTTCAGAATGGAAACGATATCAGGGAAGTAAACGCAAACACCCTCTCCCAGAAAATGAACGATATCTTTTAACAGATGAAGGCTGAAATCACTTGAGCGCAGGATATCCAGGCGGAACAAGCGGACAAGCATCGACGGGAGGGAGTGAAGATGAAGGTTGGGGATCGAGTCTGGATGGACGCCAGCAATATTACAACACAACGACCCTGCAAGAAACTTGACTGGAAACGCCTGGGACCCTACAGGATTAGGGAGGTCGTCAGTTCATGGGCCTACCGGTTACAGTTACCCAAGGATCTTAACATTCATCCAGTACAACCAATCTCCTGCTTGATCAAAGTATCGGAAGATCCCTTGCCAGGACAAATCGAATCCGCACCACCTGCAGTTATTGTGGACGGAGAAGAAGAATACGAAGTGAAACGCATCGACGACTCGAGGATGTTTCGACGACAACTGCAGTTCCTTGTCAAGTGGAACGGCTATGATGAACAATGCTGGGAACCAGCAATCAATGTGGACGGACTTCAAGCAATCGATGTATTCCACAAAGATCAACCTGGCAAACCCGGATCAATAGCCTTGTAGGAACTCTGCCTGTGGAAGGGGGAGCTACTGTCATGGTTGTGTCGAGTGAGGATCGGGGGAGGAATATGGATCGATGATTGAGATACAGGAATATGAAGGAAATCAGGTTTTGTTGGTTGGAATCAGGTTTTGTTGGTTGAGTTGTAAATATGGTGTGATGGTTATGGCGTAGGCTGCGGACTGAAAAGGTTGCGTACATAGTTGGGTGGAGTTAGGATGAATTTCGGAACGAGTGAGCAAAGGTGACGACGGTCGCATTGACTGTATATTAGGATGCTGGATTTGCGGAGGACAGGTTTGTGCTTCACTCGTTCTCTAGTCTACAAAACAATCAATAGCTTCGGCACCAACCTCTGTTCACTTCTGTGATTCCGGATTTCGAGTCTCTAGTTTGTTACGCAGTACCCGCGATCACTGTATCCTCCCGTTTGGTTGTTATAACCCCTAGAACTCCGAGCCTTGAAACCTTGACACTTTCAATGGATGTGAGTCCATGACTAGTCAGCTTGTCAAGCTCTGGACTCTAATGGCGTTGCAGAGTGGCAACGAGGCCCATATCATGGGGCTGGAGAAGGTGGCTGCAGTTGGAGGGTAGGCGAAGTACAACTATGTTGTATACAACAGCTTAGAGGAGGAACTCAATGCTAACGTGAGAACCATATCCATCCAAAATTAGGAGACCCGTAGCCCCATTTGCACTATCTGTGTGAGCTTTCTCTCCATCATGTGGCAGGAGTTTTATACTGCTGCAGTTTGTGGTTCTAAGACCAGAACCAGACACTCTATGCCCAACTTATTTTCCGTCCAACCCTTTGGTGAGTATATCCACTAGGCAGGATCATCCTCGGTAACATAGGCATGCCAGCCCAGGCAGTGTGCTGCACCTTTGTCGATGAAGAGCGGCAGTAGGAGCACTCATGTAGCAGAGACACCTTCCCATACAGTAAGAAATTTCCGCTGTCCATCCTGCACCAGTCCTGGATTCTGCCGTGCTCTTGTACAGATGACCTGGGCCTTGAGCGCATTTCCCAGCAGGAATCCTTTCTCATCGATGTTCCATATGTTATGGACTTCAATTGCATGCTTATCCAGAGCTCTCTTCAGCTTGGAAGAAGTTAATATGGCTGGTGCCGCATTATTTGGGGGTGGTATTTACCAGCTGAAAACATTCTGCCAGCACCTTCTGATCATCTGCCTGTGCCCTCTGCCTGTCAATGCGGCTAGCTATCTTGCACGCAAGGATAGGATGTCGGTTCAGGAATCGTGAAATCCAATGCTTGCCTGGCTGTCTTTGCAGTTCTAGATCCTGCATATGGCAGGCAAGACCCCTAACATATGCAACCTGTAGAGGTAAGCCCCAGATGTCGAACCGCAGATAGAGATTGCAACGGGTGCGGGTTATCCGGCCACGGTTCGGTTGCCAACCGGACCCGTCGCCCCAGTTTGGTTCAGGAACTGCCAAGAAAAAGAAACATCCAATCACAGGCGGTTGAAAACCGGAACCAAACCCTGATCCGCCGGGTTTTGGCGGCTTTTACCTGCAGCCGAGCCTCATTTTCCATTGGCCCCAATAATCACAGCTTTTCTGCTCCAATTGTGAATTTGAGTTCTGATTGGATCGCAACATGTTCTATATGTAGATTCTGCAGTTTTCGACGCTCTTTCACCTCCGGCTCTGCGATTTGCGATATGATTAGTATTTGCGAGTCACGGTGAAACACAGTCTATTTTTGCCGCATTTTCGGCTTGATTTCACAGTGACTCAACACATGCTAATTGTATCGCAAATCGGACAGCGGGAGGTGAAAGATAGTCAAAAACTGCATTATCAACATATAGAACATATCACGATGCAATCAGAACTCAAAAACTTAATTAGAGTGATCGTGTTGGAAAAAACACACGCCAAAATCAGGAGGGTTATGGTTCAGTTCCAGTTATCATCCGCCTGTGATTGGACGGTTCGGTTCCTTGGTGGTTCGGAACCGGAACCAACCCTGACCCGTAATTTGGAACCATTGCTAACACTAACAGCAGACACAGCTGAACAATAGCCTCCTCCTGAACTGGAGTCAGGAGAGCACTCTCATAATATTCTTCCTGGGCTGGCTTGGGGCCTCTTAGCCTTCTGGAAAGCATGGTGAAGTCCACCTTCTAGTGTGTTGCCGCTTTTCTTATGCTTGGAAATTTGCCACCCCTGTAGTCCTATATACCCTTCTGCATAGTATCTTTCTTCATCTGTAGCTTCCTTGCTTTGACTCCCGCCATTGTGGTTGTGGGTAGAGATTGGGGTTGTGGTTGATGCCCAGGGTTTAAACTGAAGATGGTCTGTCGTCGGGGTGTTGCATGGCCCGGTCATGTTGCATGTCAGGGTCACCTACGTTATGATAATGCAAAAGATGGAGCAGTAGATGTAGCGGAAACCAGATGCCCAGAAATGAACAGTTCACCTACAATGGAGCCAAGCCCCGCAGTCTGGATCCTTCTTGACTCATTGATCCAGTAGTAGTCATTCAAGGACCCCATTGTTGGTTCACTCATTTGCCACAACTATCGCTGCTGCACCTTGCTCATCGTTGCCAGCCCTTGGCTGTTACCTGATACGTCCCAGTGTCTGATGTCCAAAGTTGCTCTCAGTAGTTCTAAGCATTGCACTGTGAGATCTTCTTCAAGTGCACACAATTTTCATCTCCTGGAGCACTCCCATATGGTGTCCATAGAAATATTAAACACATAGCAGGCGGAGGTACCTGGGACCCCTGAAGCCCCAGTACCTCACCACGAGGCTTGTAATGCCAACTTTGCAATCACCTATTCGCTTCCGCACACACACGCTCAGTTTGGCGCTGATAAGCAGACCCATACACCATTGACTCATCAACCAAAAGTAGACAGTGGGTTTGTCAACCGGTGCAAGATGTTATGGTACTGAGCCATCATGATCACTACCTGGCTATTGCCCCTGCCTTCTGCTGTTTGTCGGCTTCCCTGGAGACTCCATCACACACCCATCGAAACCAAGGATGCCAATGCCGGCTGCTCTGTCTGCCAGGCTGAATTGACGAGAGGCCTTGGAGACATAAAGATGCATGTCACGCTACTGTCAGTAAGTGCTAGTACGTGAGTTGCATTTGACATTCATTGCAAATTTGAACTTTGACTGTGATGTGAGTGGAATTTGGTTGTAGTGTTCATTGGCAGAATATATGTGGACTTTTGTACTTCCAATCATCCATAGAGTAATATTGGGTATCTCTTTTTAACCATCTTTCAAGTGTGGAATCGGGTGATCACGATTGTATACGTTGTGAGCAGTCTGGATTTAATGTTCGGTTCTCTCAAGTTTCAATTATCCATCAATGTGAATCTTGCAGCATTTGGTCATCTTGGCACTAAAAGGCATTGTAAGTGAAAAAAGAGATTGAATATTATTATGTAATCATCCATTGCTGGTGCAGTTTGCCAGTCGAATACTGGCTCTTTTTAGATGCATTTAATCGTATAATAGTAGCTAGTAGCCACTTGTCCTTGCCATTGACATACCGTTTGGCTCCAGAATCATTTGACATGAGCAGAAATGATCATCATCGAACCAAATAATCACCGCAGTAAAATCAGGTCGATTAAGGCTTGCAAGTGCTTTCTCTTGCTTAATAGCTCACATTTGGTGACATTTGGCTTGTTCTGGTGCCTGATTGTATGCGATTGATCTCGTTCAACATATTGCAAGAACATCTTAGTGTTGTAACCATCCCACCAATGACATACTACTCAGGGGCAATTGATTTCGTGAATTGTATCTGCATCAATCAATAAATTCAATTGAGTTTACTTAACCAGTCTCGGTGCTTGTAGGATGCAAAAGTATGTATGCATAAACGTGTAGCAATTGCGGTGGGTGATACATCCATCAGGACTGCTTAGCATCCGAATCACAATGAAATAGTTTTAATATGGGTTGCAATGTGCAGTTAGCCATAAGTGGAAGACTGTATAAATGCCTCGGAATGAATTCCAGAAGTGAACATCCAGTTGTCGGCATTGATATCATTGTGACTTAGCTTCACCCTTTGATCTCGGTTTCATTGTGTTAAGGTTCTCCAGCTACCCCTGGAATGTTGACCATGGACTTTGGTGGAGCCATGATATTTGAACTTTCCTCAGGTTTTCGGCTTGCTTTCATCTGGATGATTAGCATGTAAGTGATTTGTGTTGACCTCAATTTTCAATAAACCAGTGATGCACCAGACATAAGAATATAATCTGGTAGTAAGGTAATGAAGATCATCCGATCGTATGTGACATCAATTACCACACTCTCAATGATGTACTGGTTCAAATGTTTTTGGTATGTATGATGCTGTATTGATGAAATCCTGATTCGTCAATGCACTTTCTGTGCTTGTGTGATCATTCTCCGTATATGAATATCTGTGCACAGGACATTGTTAATCCATAGATGCACATCTGTACTCGCGTAATACCGACTCTTTGTGGCTGAATTTCTGAATGTTCGCACCATTCAGTGTATGGTAATCGTTGAACAAGCTTGATTCAAACATGTTTTTCATTGTTACAAATGAATCGATTCGCAAGTGATACAGTACTGCGGTCTTCAGTAGTCTTCGAACAGAATGAATTATTGCCACTATATGGTTTCTCTCGTCAAATCATATTGTGAAGATAATGTAATAGGTAAGGCCATTGTGGGCAGTAACGTTTCCCAGGCACCAATAGCGTCAGCAGTTTTTGGCATGGTGTCTTTGATCGTCAACGAGGCTGATTGGATAGTTAAAATATCATGACTTATTACTGCTGCGAGAATGTGTATCAACCAGCATCCATGGGATGCAGATCATAATCCTCACTTCAAATATCATGATAAGTTGTGATCTGCGGCATCAGAGTTGATATTGATTCCAGGCATGTTTCCAATTTCGACATTCAGAGAACCACTGGGTTCCGGTGATACATCTCCTCGGCCGATTCCCCACAACCACTAATGCCTGTAGAGTTTGCTCATTCCTACGAATGTCAGTGACATAGAATTGTGTTCTCCATAACTTCTCTGAAGAAATTCATGGGATGATTAAATGTTTTTCGAGCAATTTGTGTGTCTTCGTACGCAGAGTGATGTATTGGAAAAAATATCTTCATTGCTAATTCCCCATTTACAGCATATACTTTCTGAACAGTGATCATAGTGTATGGTTGGATACAGGCCAGTATGGCTCAGTACTTCTAAGTATGTATAGATGCGGATGCACATGGGAATAAATGATGTTGCCATATCATTGAAAAATTAAATAATCACTGGAGTGCAATTGCACTCCCATGATGTGACTCTATCCTAGGCAGTTATCCAGCACTGGCCGGCGATGATTACATATTGCTGCACTGGAGGCTGTTGACAATGCAGAGAAGTCGCATTTCAATGAAGCTATCCCAGAGGCCCTCATGGCACACAAAGACAGCCAAGACTTCCCATTATTAATCATCGATTAGCCTAGACCGGATTTTGGCCACAGTGCCACGACATTTTCGTTGATTCATATCCTTGCCCTGGGCGGCTCAGCAGCAATGAATGACAACATGATATATGCCAGAGTTAACTGTAGCGACAAGGGAGGGAGCTGAAGACCTAACAATGATGCCAGAGACCATAGACGCATTTGATGAGTGCCAGATATTTGCAAGTACAGTAACAAATGTTACAAAACAAATATTCCAGGGGCTGTATCAAAACTGTACTGAAGTACACAAGTTGGCAAGCATGATAAAGACTTCATACAATTGCAATCATACTGATATGAGAAACAAATCTGATTCTGATCTTCCATAAAGTGTGGTTGAAGGAATGCAGAGGGAAGTCCAGGGTATTGATTCCAATTTTATAGAGGTCAGCACTGGAGGAGAAGCAGGAGCAGGTAAAGAAAGAAAAGATAAAGATATAAAGCAGCCAGTAGAGAGCTTATAGTGGATGTACAGCAGTGTACGTTGACTATCGCGATATATTCGGCAAGCTAAATCAATTGAGTATTTTCCCAAAGTAATCAGATTGGATTTGCACACGTTTCAACACAGTCAAATGTTGTGAAGAGGAATGGTGATAAGATTTGGTTCCGCAAGTGAAGTATGAAGTTGTGATGGTGATAGTGATGGTGACAATGGTGCATACGATGGATGGTGCAAGTCAAATACGGCTGCAGGGGTGGCAATGGTTGCCTGGGTGATTGTTTTGGTATTAGTGATGATAATGGGAATGGTGATAGTAATGGCAACAAGAGTGGAAATGAAGAGTAGGGCAAGAAAGTCCAGAATTGAGTGGTGGAAATGATGGTGCAAATACAGGGTGGAGCAAGAAAAAAATAGGGTTGGGGGTGTCAATGGTTGTCAAGGTGATAGGGATAATGATCGTGATGGTAATGGTGACAATAAAGTCAATAAAAGCGTGAGAATTTTGGGAAAATTCTTTCAGTCCGAAATTGGGAGAAACGAATTGTTTACTGGCAAGAAAGAAAACTGCACGATGAATTATACATGATGAATACATCTTGCAATCATCAGAGTGATTATATTAATGCAGTGAGTCAATTTCTTATATCAGCCACTGTATCAAGCTTTTTATAATCATATTTGGGTAAATTCAATATCTACCAATTCCAGAAACCTCGGAAACCTTGCACAACCATTGCAAAACTCACAAAGCACAATGTTTATTTGATAATGATATTCACTTCAACACGTGTTACATGAAGCAAGTTCAACACAGGGACATGTACAATCACCAGCAATGTGGCTAATATGATGGCATCAGCTATTACTCAGCTCGGATGCCAGAGACAATTTCATCCGCATGTGGGCAAACAAACACCCACACAATCGTTATCCAACAATGAGCAGTTTATAGTGGTGGTCAGTTTTTCTCTCAATCACCAATGATAGAAGATGAGCCTGCAAACAGCTGAATGGTATCAGCCAATAAGATGACAACATGCCGATACCAAATGGACAGCCAACGAAAAACCTCACAACTGAGATCGGCCTAAGAATATGTGCCGACGCTGAACAGTGAAGTTGCTCTCCATCATATGTGGCCTATTCTTCCAGGGGTCATCCGATCGCACCTATACCACTGGTCTGGCCGCACGAGGTGACAACCTTGATGTGATGAAGGATACAGATTGTCTGATTCTAATGTACTGACAATGAAGACGATAGGGGAACCAGAAATGACGGCTGCCCTGGTATGATGGAACTGTTATCGGTTCCAATATGGTTACAGTGCTGGAGCTATTGAGAAGAGCATAGATCAAAGTATTTGTGAGTACAAGGTCACAGGTATATATTCTTCAAGGGTAAAAAGGCTTCAATATTATCCGTGAGGAGAACAAGCCTCAACAATATATCAATTGTCACACTGGAAGTGTTACTGCAGGTTGACCAGTAAAAGTGGTAGCCGTGTATGTTCCGGGACTTGTTTCGATTTCGTCAGATATGGAGCTCGTTGAGGAGGGGGAAATAACTCAAAAATTGGATACGAAATAAAATGGCTTTCCAAATGCGTATATCGTGAAGGTTTGTGCCCCTTGCTGAGGAAGTGATCGATGAACCGATATCTTTCTACCCTCGAAGCACCTTAAGGTCTTCATACCTGCCTCTTCGCTCTTAACTGCTATGTTCCTTCTTCACTTGAGAAATCCCGTACATCAAGGCGTTTCCAACAAGTGCCACTATTTGTGCAACTTCCCCCAGCCATTCGAGCCAATGCGCTTAACTTCACGACTACAGCAGGACTCTATCGCCCAAGCGCACCCTATCATCTCCGTCAATAAATGATACTCGGACAGCTGGAATCTTCTGTGGCATTCTATCCACAGTTCCTGCCTTCCTGACCGGTGGTATCCTTTCAATCTCATGTATCTCCAGACACCTAGGGTTCGTTCGATTGAGAGAAGCTTTACTGGTCGGAGCGGTGTGTTCGCTAACTTTGTTGGGTACAGTGTGGCTTTCACTATTGTTCGTTGTGTAGAGATCAGCTGTCTCTAGCTCTGTTGTTCAGAGCAGTACATTCTCAAGCTTTCATTGAATAGAGAGTTTCGGGGCGCCGGATTCTCCAGCTTTGATTGCATACAGAGTTTCGAAGCAATAAATTCTCTAGCTCTCTTTGCATAGACAGTTTCGGAGCGTCTCAATTCATGCTTCGCTCTGGACCGAGTGGTGCACTGAGGATTCATTCACCAAAGAGAAAAATCACAAGTTGAGAAGCATCACTGGTCGAGAAGTGTTGCTGGTCAAGAAGCTTTACAGGTTGCGAAGCGTCACTGGTAGGGAAGTGTCTCTGTTCGACAAGCTTCACCATTCCTGAACATTGCAGTTCAGTATACTTCGCAGTGTGAGAGCATCCCAATTCCAGCAGCTTCGCTCCGCCCTCCGGCACTAGCGTCAGCTGATGCAGTGGCGAGAGATTGTGTAGGTGACCGCTCCGAGCGCAGTATGTCAGGGATAACAGTTATTTCCAGGCAAATCTTGTTGTGCCGAATGTTTGTGTGATTGTATATCCCGAGTGAATCTCCCAATATAAATTTCAAACAAGACTCAAATCATTTACAGATATAATCTTACTGTCTACCCCTGGGGCGAAGCTTCCGGTGTTACAACATGTACAATAGAGTCCATTTATATATATTGGTAGCAACACTTGACTTCTGAAGGCCTCATATGCATCAAAAGTAATCACAAATTGCAACAATGGTAGATTAACCTGATTTGCTCACAAATCAATTGAATCATGGCTGATCGGACCGATGGGATGTGTCTTGTGATATGGCGACCATTCCTGCTACACACGGCATACACAACATGTAGTATATCAGTTTCAACAATATGAATAACAAGACTGGGCCAATTTGGTTTTGCAACAAGTTCATGACATTGGCCAGAGGCTTAGAACATGCAGAACTATACTCCTCGGATTATGTTGCCATACAATAGGTGATCATGGATGACGGCACATCGCAGTTGCCTGACCAAGCAATCAAGTTGATCAACGCTACCGAGCACCTCCAGCACGTGATGATTGCAAGTGGCCTGTTGAAGGGCATTGAACAAGGTGAAAATATTGCCAAGATATGCGACCTCGACAAATGTTTGGCCACTGAAATTATGCAGTTTGAGACTGTTGATCCTGCCCAAACCTGAACAAAGAACGGCTTGCAGCTCATCATGAAATTGACAAGGTGGAGGCAGAAGTCCATATGAAGAAGCATTGCTCTGCGAAGTTGCAGAGGCAGCGGGAATAGTACATGTCACAGCCAGAGTCAACAGAGTACTCAGCAGAACACCCAACTGTTGCACAGCTCCATTTAGAGCAAAATATACAGTTGCACTAAGGTCAATGTCACTTGTCAGAGAAAGGGGTGCTTCAATCCGAATTGAGAGTCGTGAAATGTGTCTTCCAACCCCTTCAACCGACCCAGTATATGTGAGTCTGGCACCCAACATCTCCGAAAAGACTGCAGGCTCATGTAACATCTGTGACTCCTCCAAACCCATCCCTGCCACATCCTGGATTCCTGGATCTTGACCATCAAGTCCTGGCCCATCAGGATGATATGGCTTCTCCGTCAAGTCATGTAACCTTCCAACCTATGATGGCAAATGAACTCTGAATAATGTTACCCTCTTCAAATATGCGTTGGAACGACACTTCATGAATGCAGTCCATGGCGTGGATAGATCAGCTCCATGGGTTGGGCCAAGTGACAAGTGCTGCTAATGACAGGGGATGAAGCAATCTGGACCATGCAACGATTTCCAATCAGTATACCCCGCAAATGATCCACCTGTCCAGGCAGTTGAAAGCTAGCAACAGACTGTTCAACGCCTTGGACCTGAGCAAACTATAATCCGAAGAGATGAGCAAAAAGTAGGGATAGCACATCATAAAGTGTAACAAGCATTTCCGTGTACTCCATGCGAAGTTAGAGGCAGTCCAGCTGATACTGACTGTGATGTTTGCAGACATTGATGGGTACAAGATCCACAATAGCCAACAGTGAGATAATGAGGACTGGGATTCCCATATTGGCATGCGCAACAGGACTCCAACTGTTGTGAAGTACACTGCACATCTGGTTGTGTTGAACATGTCTCACAACAAGTCTCAACCCACATGAAGCTCCAATGCAAACACAAACACATTCATTACAGCCTTAGCAAAGAAATCAAATTCGAACAATAGCAATATGACTAGCACAACCAGTTTGGCCGAAGATGAATATTTTCCCTGGATCCACAGTGGTCAGCTGGGCCATATCTCTCGCAACTGCCCAAACTACAACTAATGAAGATCCAATTCCAGCATGGTGTTTGGTCAGCAAAGATGTTCTGAAACCAAAATTTAGCCACCTGTACCAGGATAAGGAAAACATGGGTGCATGTATCAGGTAAAATAAGAGGGAATTGCTTCCCGAGGAGAAAGAAATCAGGTGGGAGCCACACAGTGACGTGGAACGCAAGTAGGAAATCTTTTCACACTGAGCCCCTGAAGTGGGCAACGTCTCAGAAGCTCAGTGGCTGTGGCTGTACCATCCATAATGATACCATCTCATACTGGATCAACACACAATGATGGTGGGCTTGTGCCAGATTATCTATTTAAGATTTTCACCCCATACTATCACATGAAAATCAGCAAACTAGATGATTCAGTGGTTGACATACTATGGTTTCAGGGAATGATATGATTCCAAAAAAAAATGGCAAGGTCGAACAGCAGTAATGCCCAAGTTGTAAATGACTATGGTGCATTGCAGAAAAATGTTAGCCTGAAATTGTTTGAAGTGTTTGAATGCCACAGGGCAGCCTCAAGCACAATGAACACAGGATGAATAATTGTGGAAACTGCAAATATAAATATAGAAGACTGAATAGAGAAATGCCAGCAAGTCAAATTGAAGCTGATACTTGGGTTATCATATATTTATGCAACAGAATTCACAATCCATGACCTGATGGGCTATGATATTGTACTATGACCATAATAGATGTGCAACATAAATGACAATTATCAAATTGACCACAATAGCAAGAAAATGAGGACTATCAATAACTTCTGAGAGAAGTGAAACATGGGCCAAGTGCACAACATACCAGGTTTACATTCTGTGGATGTTCAGAAGAGTATACTGGAGCAGGCCAAATTGTGCCATATGATACATCCATATCAAATGGAAGACAGAACCCTAAACTTATTACCTATCTGTTACAAAAGACATTTCTGATCAATGTGCACCACCATGGAGATGGCAACACCCACCGCAGAATCAACCCAGCAGAAGAGTCAAACAAAATGTTTACCGAATTCCAAGGATCCGTTGGCAATCCAACATATTCAAATTGTGAGACAGAAAGACTGGCCAATTTCGAAATTGAAACTGACCAGCAGAGTATGATACCATTCCATTAACCTTACTGCATCTTGCCACACCAACAAGTGGAGCTTCGGAAGCAGATGAACACAGCCATTAGGCATGGATAGATTGAACTGGCCGGAAGCCATTTCTGTTCACCAGTTTTATTCATACGACCATCTGCTGGAAGTGTGCATTATTGCATCAACTGTTATGCAGTAATTGCCTTAACTTCTAGGGTCTGTTATTCTCTTCCACCCGTTGAGAAATGACTCAAATTTATGCAGAACTCTCACTGGGTGACTAGATTGCACTTGGAAGCCAGTTATTTCCCAATATGAAGGGAAGTGGCAGGTAGACAAACGACTGCCTGTATGTCAGAATATTGCTTGTTCAAGTGGCGAGTATTTCTGTTCAGCCTGGCAAACACTCCCAGTCTGTTCATGCTTTTGAAGAACAGTATACTTGTGCCATTGAAATATTATTTCATCATAGTGTATAATGATGATATTATGATCCACAGCAGTACCCTGGTAAATCTCATTGGGCATGTCTGAGACATTATGCCCTCACTAGATGTACATGGTCTCCAGGCCAAATGTGTCAAATATGCCTGGGTCAGTCAGAAAGTCAACTTGTGCACCTTACTAATTGACCTGGATTGTATCCATTCAGATCAACATAAAACACATCTTGTCACGGACTGGCTACCAGCTGAACCTTGTATGGATGACAGCGAATGTCTGGGCCTCACCAGTGACTATAGACAATTTATCCAATGCTGTGATCACATCACCATACCACCGTATGTCATTTCATGCATGTCGAAGCCAGCCAATATGAGCTGAATCACATGCTCACACATGGGCACGACAAAAAAACAACACATTGGAATATTGTTATTAAACAATATTCACATCAGCGAAAAACCCAACTGCATTGGGTGTCTATTTATGTTGCCAACTAACCCAACACACCCAAGGCAACTGGGCCTATATGTAGGTGGCAACCATCAGCACACTCCCCATCTATGCACTAGTTGTCACAACAATTTTCCATATTGGCCACTGTTTTCCACTGCATAGAGTTATTACTTTTTTTATCACAATGATTTAATATGTTTGGTTCAAATAGTTTCCATTATTCTATATACACATTGCTTTCATAGTGTTCCAGCACTTTAAATATTCAATCAATCATGTACATGGGACGAAGGACAAGCAGGAGCAGCAGTCCCAGCAGTACTATTTCTTTCACACGTGGGGCAACTGTAGGAGGTGTGCAACTGATGCTTGGAGTATCCGCGCTGCATCAACTCACCCTGACAAATTGAATCAATCTATTCACGATCGATTGGGAGATGAAGTGCAATTCGAATTGATTACAAATAAGAGCCAAAGGCACAGGATCAGGAGTACTTTGGGTTTCGCCTCTGTGGCAACGGAGGGAGTTGTGCGACCGACAATTGGAATACCCAAGCTAGATCAACTCGATGATACAAATTGAATGAAGCTATTTATGATTGATCCGGAGAAGAAGTACAAGAATTGGAATTGATCGCCACAGCGACATAAGAAGCAGGGGCAGGAGTACTAGGTATTTTGCCTGCAGGGAAACTGTGGGAGTTGTGGAACTGATGACTGTAGTACCCGATCAGGAGCAACTTAATGTGACGCATTGAATGCCACTATTCACGAATCATTGGGGGAAGAACAGCAATATTCAGAACCGATCACATACAAGAGAAACAGAAATTGGTGGAGCAGGAGGAGGTGTGCACTTTTGATTGTGGGGCAACTGTAGGAGTTGGGCGACCGATGCGTGGAGTTCCCGAACTAGATTGACTGAATGTGACAAATCGGATGAATCTATTCATAATCAATTCGGATATGAATTGTAAGAATTAGAATCGACCATGAATAGGTGCAAGAGGAGCAGGAGGAAGAGTACAATGTAATTCGCGTGTGGGGCAACTGTGGTAGTCGTGCGACCGATGACTGGAGTCCCCGAGTAGGAACCACATGACGTGACAAATTGACTTCTATTATTCACGAATTATTCCGACAAAACTGTAAGAGTCAGACCTGATCAAATTCAGGAGATGGATGAGAAGGTTTAGCAGCAGATTGTATACACTGTCGCTTGTGGGGCAACTGTGTGAGTTGTGCGACCAACACCTGTAGTACCCAAGCTTGATCAACTCAACATGATGAATCAAATGAATCTATTCACGCTCAATTCAGGGAAAAATTGCAATGGAGAAGGTGGAGCAGGAGGAGGAGCATTACCATTTCTTTCATTTGTAGGGAAACTGTAGAAGTTGAATTACTGCTGGTGGCTGTCTCAGGAACTTAGAGCAAATCAAATCGAAAGAAAAGAGGTCATGCCAATTTGCAGCAATGTCATTGGTTGACTAATAGTAGATTATACAACCATCTAAGTTGTACTGACAACTGGGTAAGTTGTTTTTTGAAAAGTTCTTTCCACCGCTTCCACTGTTGCAGGGGTTCTTCTCAACGCACTCAACGCACCCAATGCACCCAATGCAAAAGCCGCTTATGTAGGTATATATGGTACCTATGTAGGCAAACACTGTTTGCTGATGCAATGCAGAGACGTGATACCCACCTTATGAACAAAAACTGTTAGGATTCTGAAATGCAGTACTATATTAGAAATTCAACCTATCTATAGCTGAGCATCCATGTTTGGTACACACCAACAATGTGACCCTGTATTGGATACTCATACAACAACTGATTACCATACATCACATGAGTATCTTGATGGTCTTCCTCAATTTCGACTGCGATTGTTCACATATTGTCTGTGTCCAAACCCTGGTTACAGACACTGTGTCCTACGGCCGAGATATTTGATTAGAGGGTTGCAATTTTATCACACCTCAGGTTACTGTAGCTGAAGAATTCATTGATGATAGCATCATTGGCATAATTGACAATGAATGGTTCAGACCGATTGCACATTTCTTGGGCAACCCAAGTCACCCTCTTTAACTGCCCACCCTTTCTTTCAAGGAGCATAAATTATGGGTGTCAGCACAAGGATTCTATTCAGAAGTGAATGGTATACTTTGGTTAAATAGAGATTGGTAAAAAACAGAAGAGGGGAAAAATGCAGGGGCAAGGAAGAAGGGTATGGCAGAAGAGCAAAGGGCAAAGAAGAAGGAAGAATTAAAGACAGAAAATAATGCAAGGGAAAGAATGAAGGCCACAGAGCATAAATCAGGGCAAAACATATAGAGAAAAAGGATCTGGTGGAGATAAAGGCTGAGAGAGATCAGCTGTATATTTCAAAGACAATGCCCTTTTAATTCTCTATAAGACCCTTGATATACCAGTTGGGGGACATCATGGTTCAGATTGAACATACTTACACATGAAAGACAGATATCAGTGGAACACAATGTGTCATAATGACCAGCATTATGTCGAGAGTTGCAACATATGCCTTCAAACTGACCTCTGGTGCAGGAAACGCATGGGCCAGCTGAGACCACTGCCAATCGCCAAATGCAGTGGGCAGTGGATCAACATTCATTTTATTATAAATTTGCTCACCTCAGGAAATGGCCACATCTGCATGGTAACTTTCATCTACCACAAGAAAATGTGCGTACAATAGCTAGTCTATAAGAAAGTGATTGACAACCTGGCCTTCATGTGCATATTAATCAATAATATCCTCTTTATGCATGCAGTACCACAGGAATTTGTAGCAGACCACAACATACCTTTCTCAGCAATCTACTTGAGTGAGGTTGTGAGGATTCAGCAGATGCAGTTGCTCATGTCAACAGTGATCCACTCAGAAACAGATGGTCCCTCCGTGAGTTTAAACAAAACAGCCACCCATTATTTGTATGGTTTGCAACTCATTATCAGACCAATTGTAACAATTACCTACCATTAGTGGAGTATACTGATAAATACTCAATACATTGTCCGACCAAGCAGATGCCTTTTGAGGTAGATGTGGGTTATGATTATGCTTTGCCGCGCCACTGAATTGCAGACCTCCCAAAATTTTCAAATGAAAGATTTGCCAAAAATACAGCCATGCCACAGATTTGTTGAACGATTACAGCAGCTTTCGGGAGTTGCCAATGATAAGCTCTATGATGCTCAGGATCAACAGATTGCTGAAGCCAATAAGTCACAATCTCAAATCAACCCAACAGTCACCCTCAGTGTGAAGATATATGTGAATATGATGGATATGCCAATCACATATGCCAATGTCCACCCTATACAATACAAACTGGTATATCGTAATATCGGCTCATAGAAGTTGTTCAACCTATATGTTACAGCAGTCTAACTTGACCTTCCTAACAACATAACCATCCATAATATTGTTAATCTCAACATGCTGAAGATTGACAGAACAGATATATCCAGGATGAAATGGCTGTGGCCACCGTCCCCAGAGCTGACAAGTAATGTAGGAACAATTTATGTCATCGAATCAATCACAATTTATGGGCCCAGGTCAGATGGATGGGGCTGAGCATTGGCAGTGAAATGGGATGATCACAATGAAAAGAACAACTAATGGCAGCCAGAACAGAATATGACACATGCAATAAAGACAGTGAAGCTGAATTGGAAGAAATTAGATAGGTGGCCAGAGACAAAGAAGAAATTGATAATAAAGAAGGTACGAAAAGCAAGTTCCTTTTGGACAGAGAGTTATGTGTGTGGTTGTTTGTTTCTCAGTTGTGGTGGCAATACAGAACACTGTTGGCTTGGCTGATATGGATCGTTAATACATTGGGGAGGTATGGATGTTTTGAGTATAGTGTTTTCTTTCTTTGTGAGGTTTCTTGAAGATAATTGGAGAAGGTTGTGATCCAGGTGGTCATGATATGATACAGTGGGGTGGGCCACCAAGATAGTTAGCTTTAGCATGACTATGGCTGCATGGCCAATATCATTCACTTCTATACCTACGAAAGGATGTATTCATCCACAGCAATTGTATATACCTTGCTTACCAAATATATTTATAGAATTTCCAAGGTCTAGAGCTTGGGTGATGTTGGGTTGTATCTAGACTAAGTGAATGGATATGTAATTATGATATGGTGTTACAAAGACATTCTGGGCAAGTTATGAGGTATAAAAATTGACAATAATTACACTACATATAAGGATAGAGTCAGTTAATCGACTACCAATGAACATAGTTATTGTAACAATATTGCAATATACATGCAACATGGAATATAAGATGCTAACCAAATATATCAATAAAATATCCAAAAACTAGGGCTTCATTGACTGGCAATTGCATATGGATAAAGCGAATCGATCTGTAATGATGATACTCTGTTGCAATGCGGGCTTACCTTGCTTGCTGTTGCACCAACAAATTCAAGTATTGCAATACATATAACAATCTGTGTTGCAGCAAAAGTTACTTATGTTAGCACATATGGTACCCAAATAGGTCCAATATGTATCCTGATGTCGTACAGCATGTGAGTGTGGAACAGTCGAGTTCTTTATTCAATTTTGTTTCTTCACCTACATCTGTCATGGTGTCATCTTCCACGATCTCAATTTCGGTTTTCTAGTAATGTGTGTCTTCCCTTTATCCAACGACTTCTGCTGCAAAGGAGCCATAATTCGTTTTGTGGATTTGGATTTGAATACCTGATGGCAAGCATCCATAGTGTGTTTGGGTGGGGCTGGTTGAGACACCAGAAGATATAGATCCGTAATCAGTGTTTGTCTGGGTGTTGTCAACTGCTGCCATACTGGTGATATTGGTGATATCTTAGTTCAGTTTCTTCTTTGAAGCCTTTCTGCATTGCCTTGCTTATCAATGTGTTTGGATGGAAGTTCAGACTGCCACAGGCTGGACACAAACATTTTCGTATGCTTTTGAAGTATATTCTAACAGTATAGCCAAATTCCAAAGCCTGAAAGTTCTGAGGATAATTGATTTGATTGGGTAAAAGGGGGGCTTGGCAAAATTAAGCTGTAGTGTGGGTGGTTATCACGGACGGCCTACAAAACTGTCTCATACTCCACTCCTGTTTGCTTAATCCTATTCTACGTATTCCGCCGTTCAACACTAGGACCTTCGATTGATGGTTAGGAAGCCGGATGGGTAAAAACTATACAGGGGAAATCATCCGATGTAAGCACGGATCACAAGTAGCGATCAACTTCACAAAATTTAGCTGTCTCCGTCTATGGGGAGGGAAGGGGTATGTAATATCAGTACAGTAAACTTCCATTACAAGGAAATGGTCGCGACGCAGGATTGGTGTTCTGCAAATAGGAATATTCTTATAAATGAATACAAATTTGTTTAATTCCGACCGGGGTGACAATTATTCAGTTGGCCATCTATGGTGCAATATTATTACTTATAAAAATCCCCTGAGCCAACTCGCTAAAACTAGCGAATTATCGGCCTCTCACAAGGCATTTGTTCACTAAGCAAGTTGATATCAGTTTTATACCTACCGCTGGGACGAGCAGGTCTCACAATATCATGGGACAAAAGCTTCTTTCGATTGTGTGTATTTCATTCCTCTGATTGGAATCCTGTACATACTTTTACGCAAATCTCCCAAACACAACATATGATCGGCACAACATATCCTGTCTATCGCATCCGAATGGATGAAACAAGCCGATTTCATGGTAAATCTATGCGGCTGGGATCGCATTGATTTCCGTGACGCACGCAGCGCGCGCTCTGGTGACATTCAAACTGACTGTGGTGGACTGAGTGACCGTAGGGTTTTTGGCGATAGCGGCATCCCATTGGACTTTCAACGTGTTTTTGATCTGCATTTGAGCGTCTTTGTACATAGCGTTCACTATCTCAGTGCCCGATATGTCGCCCTAGGAAAGTTGGTTAGGCCATCAATTGTTCCTCAAGGAGTTGATGATATTGGTTGGGCCATCAAGTGTACCTTAGGAGGTTTGTTGCCCAATCGAGTTGCATCCATTTTTCTATAACAGAGAGGTTAGTATAGGATGCTTTTATCAAGGGAGTGAACGAATGGTACTGTCTTGTGCGTTACTCATGATTGTAGAAGTTGTGACTGTTGATCGTAGCGGTTGTTACTGTTTCGTGCGTTGATGAATAGATAGTCGGAGTGAAAAGGTGGTCTATTTAGGTAGCAGAGGATTTGCAGATTACGACTTTGTACTCATTTTGTATATCGGATGATGAAGAATCAACTGACAGCATATCATGCTACCACCAATAATTTCCCGCGCACAACTGATACTTACACCACGATATTACCAATTGATATCTATGTGTGGGGAATATTACATACAGCAAAGCCGAGTTTTTGCCCAATTCTTGGACGATTGATCTTGGTTTTGAGGCTGTTGTTGCTTCATGGTTGCAACCGGAAAACATACATATTCCTTAGCTGCACAGCCCCAGGCCTCACAGCAGCGCTGCTAGCTTAGAATTTACGCAATGCGCAGCAAACAGGTGATACTGCCGACAGTCACATTCTAGGCTCCCGCACTTGCCCGATATGCGCACTGGTAACTTCGGTCATATGACCTGAATTATTTGTTTGTGATCATATTGTATTCACCCCGAAGGTGTGCCCAGCATCTTTACCAACTGGCCACCCTCGAAAGGACATGACCTATTTCAACCAATCCCCGGCACTTCAACAGTGTGAGCTCATTGGGTCTGCAAACCCCTCCTTGTCTCCAAGTCGTACCACTGCACTAAAACACCAGTTCCAGCCTGTTGGTCCCTTGCACCCTCATCTTGTTCTCCATGCTCAATTCCTGTCACATGCCTTGAGTGTATTAAACTTAGTATGGGTGAGAGTTGTCGTGGCGCCTTTGCTGGTCTGCAAGTCACCGGTGTTGAATCGTTGCCAATTTCCATAGTGTCACTTCCGCATTGCTCCTGCCGTTTAGCCATAACGTATTGTACCAGGAAACCGCCCACGACCGGGAATCCGACCACCTGCACGTAAACATTAATTAAGTCAAATGACCGGACTTAACCACTCTCCCTGACCGTGTAACTACTGGAGGTTGACTATTGACCTCTTCTTCTGTGTTTCAATCCTCCAGGGCATCAACTGGGCTCTGCATACTTCGAACACATATAACAGAGCCCTCCTCCCCCTCCCTTTTCTCATCATCTCACCCCCCTCTGTCTATAATATTTCCTTCCTCATCCTCCCAATCACTAAGACTATTTGTATCGACCTTCTTTGAACCTACACCGTGCTTTTCCGCATGTTTGGACCCTTTGAGTCCCTTTCCTGCTGGTGCTGCTTTAGCTGCAGCCTTATCCTGGCGCTTTTTGATTTTGGCCGCTTTCTCTTGATCAATCCTCTCTCTCTCTTTTCTGAGCTACACCACATCCTCAGCGGTATTCACACGGGCTTTACCAAGGTGACCTTGATCCTTAGCTGCAACTGCAGTGGTGTCCTTGGCCCCAGAACGAAGAAATCTCACCATTTCCTCCCCCAATTCTTCTTCCACAAGTGCCCCCTGGGCAGACCTTCCCAGCTGAGCGATGAGAGACTTCAGCTTTACAGAAGAAGGTGTTTGACGGGAGACAAAGTGTAATGCTGTGCGCGCTAGTGTGCTAACGGCTCTGGTCTTTCGCGAAGTTTGGGTTGCAGCAGCAGAGGGAGAGCTTGTCAGTGTATCGGCCAAGTGATATTTCGCATTTGGCGCTCAAAAACGTTGCGTGAATTCAATGGCCAGATCCCAGTAGCTTCGAATGCACTCAATGTGTTCTTTTGTGTGTATTCTGCAGCCCTTGCACATGTGACAAGGCTATTGAAAAAGTTATTAACCGAATATACTGAGATTCCGGGGGTGTGTCTAGTCATTGAATTGTCCCTTCTTAATGGCATCACCTTCTTTGCTCATACACAAATCCAACTCATTGCTATAGCAGTGTGATAAAGGACCAAAGAGACCCACATCCAGTGGCTGTAAGATATGTGAGGAGTGTGCCGGAAGGCATATGGGGTGTATATCTCTGTTTAAGCAAAGATCGAAAAACTGCGATGTCAAATGTGATCCATGTCCATCAAGAACGAGCATACGCGGCTGTTGCTTAACACTAATGCAGTCAGCATAAACAGGAGAGCATTTCAATGGTACCTACACTTGAGCTGTGAATTTTTCAAAGTTCATTTCCACCCATTCTAACCCCAATTTGTTCTCGGTCCTGCCCTTGGATGACCAAGCGAAGGTAGACTGCTCTTGAGCTTGAACCCCAGCATACCATTCAAATATTTGCTTTCAATCTTAATTGATATACATCAGTGGTATAACCATATCAGCTGCAGATATTCACACTATAACTGTAAGCATTTCCCGGTTTCCATCCTGACTGTACCAGGGATTCCTTCAGCCTCTATGGCAGATAACCTTGACTTTCAAGGCCAGACCAAGCATGAACCCCTTTTCATCCATATTGAAAATGTTTTCTGGACGAGCATTGAGCTTCCAAATATGTTTTCCCATCTGCAGACCGGTCATTGGTCAAAAATATTGAAGCATTCGAAACTAACTTACTTTGCGGAAGAAGTGTCCCAGGATGACAGGGTCATTTGCATTCACCCTCTGGCGATCCAGGCGCTGACTGAACTTGCTAGAAATCCCAGGATGTCAGTTTAGAAAATGAGTAATCCAGTGTTTCCCCAATTGCCGGCGATGTTGTGGGGATAGTAGTGATAGTGCAACATCCTTTACCATTGTCTCTTGCAGTTGGTGTGCCAGGTCATCTTGAGCTTCCCAGAATCTCACAATCAATTTCTCTTCCTCGGCAGTGAGTAGCTGATCCTTCTCATGTACAACACTCCATGGTTGTGCCCCTCTGACTGTACCTCGCAGGGTGCCATAGGGAAGGCCGTCAATTGAGGCTGCTGAGCCGATGGATGTTACTTTACCACTACGATACGCTTGTTTGGCATCCCGGATGGCGTTTTCTCTGTCAGCGACCGGTTCCCTGGGCTTCACTCTGCCCATGGTTGCGCCGATGAAGTGGGGAGGTGAAAATTAAGTTTAAGAGAGGGGTAAATACGAACCCCTGCTCAGCCACATACATGCTTCAATGCGTGATCGGTTACTAGGCCGTGGGCGGTTATACCGCGAAATACGTTATTTCGTTTCAAAACTTGTTGGGCCAATGGGGTTACCACCTGTGTGGGAGTCTTGGATGGGACCGGCCGAATCGTAACATCTTTCTTAGGAGTGGTGGGCGGTGTGACAACCTGAGGGGTTGTAGCAAGCTTCTTCTCCTCTTTCGCTTTTTTCGCCTCAACCAGTAGCATCTCAACAGTTGTCTTGAACTTCTGATTTTTTCCTTCGAGGTCGTCAACCCGTCGTCGGAGGTACTTCGCGTCTGCCGTCTGTACTTCTCTGAGTCGCTCCAATGAAGCAACATTGGCCTCGAGAGTAGCTACGGCCTTGTCGTATGACCTGAATTATGGGGGATCATGCATGCATGCAACCAAAATTACCAGCTGTAGCAGAACTGAAAAAATCCGCTGTAGCTATATTGTAAAGATGGGTATGATAATCTTCCACGTGGAAAAGACCAGAGCATGTCTATCTGTCGCGATCGGTGAGTGGGGAAGGTTCCCCGTGATACAGTGTCTGATCACGTTTTTGAATAGAACAAAAATCAGGCAGAATTATAATTTTCTAACATAGACGTATTTTAGTTGCCAAGGAAATGAATATAACCAGGAAGTTATGGAATGTAAATGTCTGCTCTTCACGAGTGCGGTCGGAGACGTTTCTGTAAACAGGGAACCTGCCGCGCAACTGCAGGCGCGCCTGTCCGCCCGGGCCTGGCCATCGTGACCGAGAAATCTATGGTAATTGCCCGACGCGGCTGACGGCTGTCCGCAGTGAACTAGGAGAGCCGGAATAGCTGACGATGTTCATTATGAAATTCATTCTGTATCAGGCCGGCTGCGAAGCCGTCATGCCCAGTTTACATACACAGCCGACAAAAGAAAACCAGTGACATCACACCCCCAGCTTCCTTGGGTTTCTCACACAGGTTCCCTAAACCAAACTATCTTTGAATACAATAGCACTTCGAACAAATCAGGAGCCTCCCCAGCGTCACTCTGATGTAGACAAACAAAGGGAGTCTATCCGGACAGTCCCCGGTAACTGTTCCCGGTGGTTAATCTAGTAGAGGAAGCGCAGAGTTTTAAGGAAATGTTAGAAACTCTCTACAATGTTAATGATAGAAAGAGTTACAGCAAATTGAACCGAGTGATACCCTACATCAGGAATTTCCAAGCAATCTTCGATTACCGGCAGCCATCAGAGCCTACCCCGGCAGTCATTAGTCATAGGCTTCAAAAGGCTAATAGGCCAATGATTCCACCAGTCCGGACGATCCTGGTCTGGAGTAGGGCTCGGGCCGATTAAGACCGGGATTGGACTGGTTTAAACCGGTCTGAACTGGACTGCAACCCCATTTTTTGCAGTACTGGGCCGGTCTGAGGTAGGGCTCGGTCCGGGATCGGACCAGTCCGGACTGGTCCACTCCCGGACTACTGGAATCATTGTAATAGGCTATGGTGGGACAACAAACTTCGTCGGCAAATCTTTGTGAAAATAGTCATTTGTCATTACAACTTATTGGTTTTATCCCAGTGCCAGCCCCTCGGTATGAAGGGGATGAAGGGTAGTAGGTGGGGAACGGCTTGACCGGAGGTAAAGGGAATATGGACTCTGTCATACTCTAATTAGAGCATACAGTATGAATAAAACAAAACAAAAGAAAAAACTTATTGGATTTGTAGGCAGGCATCTCAATAGTCTGTCCCATCCAGGCAAGGCGCTGCCCAGGATGGAACCATAAATTTCAGGGCAACAACTTTTGGACCGTTTGAGACCAGGGCAAAATATGTCAGGACAGGATGGACTATAGGGCCCTGCAGTCTTGTAGACAGGGTACAAACAGTGATATAACTTCAGTTTGAGAAGCGGAAATCAGCTCATCATAGACTCGACTCCCAGAGTGAGTAATCCATGCCATTATTTGCCACATTGCCCTTGATTGGGTACACATATTGAGGCAAACTATAACAAAGTTTGTATGCACCGCTAGAAATACAGCTGGATATGAGCCTAAGAATGGTATCACAACCAGGGTCAGTAGCCCTCGGTGCCCTGTAGGTACCTGTGGGGGCCATAGTCCAATAGATCCCAGCCACAGATGATCCAGAGGACTGAAATCATGCCTGGGATAGGACAGCGAGGCCGGGCCCCACAACACTGTAGTCACTCCGGACCATTGAGCTGCCTGTTTGTAGGTTGGTTCTATGTTTAGATGCCGCAGGTGTTTTACTGTATCCATCTAACTACAGTCTGGTGGTCATTGGGATTATAATACTGTCATTCATCATTTGGGCCAAATTTGCTCTAAATGGAACTTACATTGTTACTTACTGCTTTTACACCATCAATGGTAAATATTTGATTATTTTTGTTGTGGGTTGGCATGATAAGGCCCTTTCTCAACCAAATTAACCGCTGGGAACAGTTACCAGGCACTGTTTGGAGAGACTCCCCCCTGCAAACATCAGCAAATCAACTCCGATGCACTTGTGGGTATACTCAATCTATTCATCTCGCCAAATGGATTGAGATGATGACAGCGCATTGGGGTATATCCACTATTGGCTTTCGAATGGCCGCTCAACTTGGCCTGCTTCTCCACATTCACCTCTTTCGCCACTGCCTGTTCTGACCCCCTTCGAACTTTTGCAGGGCAACGGCAATTGACTTATAGGTATGTTCAATCGATTCCTCTGGCCGAGTATATCATCACAGTGAAAGCATGCCAGGGTACGTCGATTATTGAATCTTGACTGGTCGCTCTATTTCTCATCTTTCTCCTACCCCTCCTAGTGGGGGACACCACAAAACTTGATTCCATGAAAAGCGCAAATGTGACAAAATCGTTGATCATCATTCCCCCACTCAATCTAGCGCAATAGTATGAGCTCAGTGGATTGTTCAAGCACGTCGAATGTTGCATTGGCATCATCGATTGGAATAGTATACATGCTCCAACTGCCAATTTGTACTGTTGAAATGTTTCCACACTAACACAATATCCATCTGATCCCACCCAAAATTCTTGCCCCACTGATGCTTCACATTCACAACTTTCAACAAAATGACCACAGCTGTCAGACATCAAGGCCCCTCACTATCTCATCAATCGCCGTATAGACAGTTCAAACTGCCAATTGATAATTGAATGTTGTCATACCAGATGTATGTCAGATTACACATTCAGGCTAGGTGTAAGGAAGGAGGATACATACTTGGTGGTGGTAGAAGTTAATACTGCAATATGTTAAGTTAGGACAATAACGGACGCAGATGTTTCACTTGAAACCCTATCCCGCCTGTTAAATGATCTTGCTTCATAAAGTTGAGTAATTGTAGCAAGTTTCATATATTGTATACTGAGTGATCCTGGATGGACGGAGTGGTTGATGTAACAAACCCTATATTACTACAACCTACTAGAGTATTCAGTCATGCAGAGTTAGAATCAAAAGCTGATGGTTAATGTTAGGTGCCCGATTATACAAACCATTTTTGGGAGTAAGCATGTAGTGGCAACTCCTCGTGGATCACTATAGCAGAAACTCATGGTGCAATAGCGGCTCCTTTGTAAAGCCAATATGAGCTACAATTAGATACAGGATCAGTATCAGCAGGGAGAAGGATGAACCACATGTGCACTTTAATCATTCCAAGTCAAACGGCCCATGGCGGTGTAACGGATCACGCAATGAAGTATGTAACTATCCAAGCTGGGGTTCGTATTCATCCTACTCCTGAACTTAATATCTATATCATCATTTCACAATCACACTCATGTGCAAAGGCAAGCGCAGAGAACCAGTCACTGACAGACAAAATGACATCTCGAATCCCAAACAGGGGTGTTTTAGTGGTGAAGTAGCCACTATCTGTTCAGCATCCTCAACAGACAGGATTTCCTATGGTATCCTGCTAGATCGTCTGTCAGGGGCTCTGCCCTGCGGTGCCACATATAAGCAGGTGCTCCAATATAATCCAGGGGAAGAAAAATTGATTGCGAGATTTTGTAAAGCTCTGAATGACCTGGAATACGCACTAAAAGGGAAGATGGTTAAGGAATTTGTCCAATCTCTACTACCCCCATAACATTGCTGGCGATTGGATAACTACTGGATTGCTCATTTCTTAAACTGAGATCCTGGCATTACTAGCAAGTTTAGGCTGTGCCTGGATTGCCAGAGGGCAAACGCAAATTACACTGTCATTCTTAAAAACTTTTTCTGCAATGTAAGTTAGTTTCATATACAGTGATATTTTTCAAAAACAACTAGCATTGCAGATGGGGAAACTCATTGGACAGCTCAATGCTCATCCAGAAAACATTTACAATATGGATGGGAAGGGGTTCACGCTTGGTCAAGCATTGAAAGTCAAGGTTACCTGCTGTAGAGGCTGAAGAATTCCCTGAAATACTCAGGATGGAACCCAGGAAATGGTTTCAGCTATTTAGTGTATCTCAGCAGCTGGAGGTGGAAGTAACACCTTTGAAAAAAGGAGGAAACAAAATAGATCCTGATTGGTGCACAGAGAATGGAAAAAAAGTTGAGTTGGGAAAAGTTTAAACCTGTGAAACAAGGATGGCCATTGCTCTTGGAAGAGATCATATTGGTCTCCAGTTGCCAAGTCTCGTTTGGAAATTATCCAGTTCTCAATAAGTAGTGCCGAAATACAGGTGTCTTTAAAGGAATCCAAACATCATATTCTGAAATGTTTGCTGAAATTTTGTGACAGATCAATCATTACAAACATTCCAATTGCCTGCAGAGCCATGGGAATGGCATCTGAAGATAAAGACTGTATTCATCATCATCGGTTGGGAGAAAAAATATTATGAGAATCAAGAGAGTTGGACGATATCGATAGAAGACCCATCGAATCAGGGACCATTATGACTATGGACAAGTGAAATATAGCATCATGATCACCTCAGAAGCAACTAGCATTGGCAACGAACTGTGACAGTTCCAGAAAATGGTCAAATCAGTTCAATCTGTGGGGAACCGAATCCTGACCAGACTTTCGCCACAAACCCCATCATTCCACTCCAAAATTTGACACAAAAATAAGTTAGCAAGTTCTTGTCCAATTTGTTCAATTTGGGGTTTTCTTGCAGTTAACTGAATGTGCTGCCAAATAGGAAATGAATCAAGCCGATGGGACAAATAGAGTTTGCCTCAATTTCATTCGAAAATCCTGGTTCACGAACTGCTTGGAGATGAACCGGCGGCAATCCGCAAATCCCGCATTGAATCTCGAATCAAACCCTTCCTTGGTTTGATCTAGCACACACCGATTTGATTCATTGCCAACACTCAGAGCAACGACCAGCCATTGTAACAAAGTTATGGCATTACCTGATCATACTAGGATTGCCATGGTTACAACTTCATGACGTAACAGTTTAATTTCAAGCCCGATGAATCAACCTTGAAAGCACTGACTGTCAACAGCACTTTGAACATATTTCGAGCATATTGGTGTGCGGCAATCACATGAAAATGACAGATCTGGAGGCATCAAGGCTAGACACCTGCCCAGTAGCCGCCTCATTCTATATTAGAAGTATCAAAATGTACAGACTGACAGTCCATGCTATTTCATCATACACAATCAATATGACTTGAAAATTGAGGATCTAGAATAATAACCCGTCAAAAACGTCATCCCCAAGGAGTACCATGAGTTTCCACCTCTGTGCAGCAAGGTAATTGTGGAAATGCTGCCACTGAACCATCATTATGATCATGAAATTGAGCTCCAATAGCAGTTGATACTGCTGTTTGGACATAGTTAAAGCTTTTCTCGAGAAGAGCTACAACTTTTGAAGAAATAGATTGAGAAGAATTTGTCCAAGGGATTTTTCTGGTTGTCTTCCGCACCTCGCAGTGCTCCAGTAATCCTAACGCCAATACTGACACAATGTTAAGATACTGTGTCAATTACCAAGTCCTAAATGTGGGAACAATAAAAAACCAGTACCCCATACCATTGATCCATGACACCCTGCTAAGACTCAAGAAGGAACACTATGACACCAAGATGGACAGCTGCGATGGGTATACGATGATCAGAATCGCACAATGGAATGACAAAAAAATGGTTTTCAGGACTGACTAAGAACTTGTCAAATCACTGGATATGTCCTTCAGATTTACCCATATACCAGCATTCTTCCAAAAATTCATCGACAATATACTATGATCTTTCCTGATCATCTTCTACACCGCCTTTTTGGACAACATCCGGATCTACAGTGATAACCTACAGCTGCACATGGAACATGTCAAAGCCATTATGACTGCACTGAAGGAAGCTGGTCTCCATTTGAA
The DNA here is from genome assembly GCA_015178995.1 of Trichophaea hybrida. Taxonomy (NCBI): domain Eukaryota; kingdom Fungi; phylum Ascomycota; class Pezizomycetes; order Pezizales; family Pyronemataceae; genus Trichophaea; species Trichophaea hybrida. The sequence continues at coordinate 40,576 of WHVE01000285.1, forward strand.
ATCAGAAACATGCCAGTTCCATCAGGAGAAGTAGAATACCAAGGGCTAATTGTCAGAGTAAACAGAATCAAAATTGATCTAAAGGAAGTCCATGCAGTTGCAATTTGAGAAGCACTGGAGAAACATAAAACAGTCCAAGGCTTTGTAGGCTTTGCCAATGTCTACTGACGATTCATTCAGAATCACAGTATGGTGGAAGAACTGCGAACAAAACTCAAGAAAAAGGCAATACCCGTTCACTGGGGACCAGATCAGAAGTAAGCATTAGCCGAACTCAATTGAGCTTTTACTAATGCAACAGTGTTAGCCCACTTCGAATTTGAAAACGAAATAGTCCTTGAAACTGATACTTCAACCCACTTACCAGTACGTGTACAATAAATATGGAGTACTACACTCTGTGGCCTTATTTTCCCAAAAACATGTGCCAGCTAAAGCAAATTATGAAATTTTGGATTACAAACTAGGTGCAATAGTTAAACATTTGGACCAGTGGAGGCCAGAGTGCAAACATTCAGCACATCCAATTAAGGTTCTTATAGAAGACCAGAACATTAAATATTTTATGATTTCAAAGTTGATCAACTGGCAGCAAACAAGGTGGATCAAATTTGTGTTCGGTTTTAAGTTTGAAATCGTCTACCACCCATGCAAACAAGAACAGAAGCACAATGCAGTTTCAGTAATACCAGGAAACATTGCCCCAAAGGAGTGGGCCAAAAGCATTTGGCGAATAGGGCTAAATACGCAAATCTTCAACATGGATTGGCACATGTTCTCAATAGTGGCTTTCACCAACACAGTTAATCTTGACAATGATTCACAATGTCACTATCAATGATAGTATAGGTCAAAACACACCGTGTTACTGGAAATCTGGGAAACACAACAAGCTCAACCAATGATCATGACACAGATTACGCAGATCGAGGAGTGCCATAATTTGCACATTGCAGAATACCTAGGACAAAGGAACACCTCTGACTTACTACGCCGATACAATTTGTGGAACCTGATGGAGAAGGATGTGGACTATGACATATAAAATTGCCACACATGCCAGTGGAGCAAGGCAATACATGGACAGAATGAACGCTTGTAACAGCCGTTAGAATTACGATAGCACCCATCCAAGGATTTGAACATGGACTTCATTGATGGACTACCAGAATGTGAAGGGTTGAATGCATTATGGATTGTGGTCAATCACCTATCCAAGATGCATCACTTGGTACCCTGTCCTAACATAGTAGATAAAAAGAGGCAGGGAGAAATGTATATTAAAGAAGTATTCAGAGTGAATGGACTGCCCAAAACAATAGTGTCTGATCCACGGCTGTGATTCACCTCAGATTTCGGGAAACATGTCTGCAAAAGATTGGGAATTGAACCAAGACTTTCAACCGCATTTCATCCTCAAATCCATGGTAAAACTGAAAAAATCAATGTGGTAATACAACAGTACCTCTGGAACTTTGTTAATTTACAGCAGAACGACTGGGTTCGGTGGCTACCATTGGCAGTATTTACAGCTAATAATCAAACCGCAGTAATGACCGATTGCTACGCGTTCCTTGTGTACTATGGCATTCATTCATGAATAACTTTCGGCCAATATCCATTCAAAGAACTATGGCATATAGACAAAGGCAATGTTTGGTATATTGCCCAATGGATTGAACATCATTTTTGCGAACTCAGAGCCAAAATGCAATGGGTCCACTCCATGCAATCCAAACATGCCAACAGGTGCCAAAGGGTAAGCACATTATTGGAAGTTGGCAATAATGTTTTGCTAGACACACGCAATATATCAATTACTTGGCCCAGCAAGAAACTCGACTGGAAACAAGTAGGGCCATATGTAAGTACCATGGTCATTAGCCCCTGGACGTATTGGATCAAATTACCAAGCCTGCTATGCATTCTACAACAGATTTCTCAATTAGAAATGACTTCTTAGGACCTTTTTCCACTACAAAAGCATCAACCTCCACCACCAGTGATTCTTGAAGGAGAACAAGAGTACAAAGTCGAATAGATAGACAATTCCAGGTGGTGTTGAAGGCAATTGCTATATCTCGTAAAATTGAGAGGATATAATCAGCGCAGTTGGGTGCCCGTAGTCAATATAGGTGGACTTAAAGTTATTGACAATTTTCAAACCTAACAACCTGGCGAGCCTGGGTTGTGAACCTCATGGGCACTTGACAGTGGAGCAGGGGAGCTACTGTCACAGTTGTGATCAGTGACGATCGATGTTAGAGTGATAGTTGGTAAATAATACACAAGGTAATGTATGATGAGAATGAAATCAGGTTTCGAACAAAGGCTCAAAGCATGACGAGAATGAAATAAGGTTTTGTACGAAGGCTAAAGCAGGATGAGAGTGAAATCATGTTTCGAATCAGGTTTCACAGCAGATGTCAGGATCATGCAAAAGCGGTGTACAAAGAACGCAGGAGTTCGGAGGTAATATGGAACGAGTGGATTATGGTGGAGGATGAGTTTTTTCTTTACTCATTCTCTTGTCTATAAAACAATCAAGTAGCTTCGGCTCTCACTTCTTTCACACTCGGTGATTCTGGATCGAGTCTCTTGCATACAGTCCTTGTCCTCGTAGCTACAAGCTACCCTCAAACCCCTGTGCCATCCGCCTTTCGGTTTTTATAACCCTTAGAATCTCGAGCCCTGAATCCTCGATACCGAAGCCCTAAACCCTTGACAAGTGGTTAAGACCGGTCATTTGACTTAATAAATGTCACCTGCGGGTGGTCGGTTTCCCGGTCGTGGGCGGTTTCCCGGGAAAATACGTTACCCTAGTTTCAACATTTCTTCTGGTGATGGCTCCATCTCAGGTGATTTGTCATCGTTCAAACGACCCATTCGCTGGCAACGCTTGTGCAACCTAGCATTCTCTTATATCGCGGTAATTTTGGACTTTGAAAAATATGTGATGAGTCTTTTGACCAGTGTTCGAAACGGGCCCGGCCGACTCGCGGGCTTTCGGGCCGGCTTTGGCAGGCCAGGCTGGGCCGGTAATTTGGAAGCCCGCGCTATGGGGGGCCGGCCGGGCTTATAGTTTGAAAGCCTCCAGGCCAGGCTGCATATGTGAAACATGAAAATCAGGGGCGAAACACCCCATTGGATGCTGTTACCTCCCACTATTGTCACTAGTCTGAGGAGGACCAACGAAAAAATAACAGCTATTAGTAGTATTCAGTAAGTGAATTCGTACCATCATGGATTCTCAACCGGCCCGAAAGCCTGCAGGCCGGCCCGGCTTTTTCACCAAAAAAGACCGCGCTAAGGCGGGCCGGCCAGGCTTTGTTGAAAGCCCAGCGGCCGGGCCTCAACCTATCAAAGCCGGCCCGGCCCGGCCGGTTTTCGAACACTGCTTTTGACTCGATCATCGCTGTGGACTCTATCATTTCTATGACTCATTGTGACCGCACCTAGAGCCAACATCAAGTTTGGTGCATTATGCATACTGCAAGGAAAATACCGCTCGTGGTATACTAGTCGACCCAACAAGGTGAACGACAAGTGCTGCCTCAGCCAGACACTGGAAATAGGGACACCAAGGAATAATAAGTAAATGCCTTTCTTAGTACTCGGAAATCAATACTCGGTGCAGATGTCATCGACTCATCTAGCCAGCAGATAGAAAACCCATTATCCACTCCTGCGGTCTGGAATGTTTTACAAACATCACAAACTTCTTCTGATCAGCAACTTGAACAGGAAAATTCATTGAGCGAAACTTTAGGCTAAAGTCGAGTCCGCCTCGTCTTGATTATTCATGAATTGATGGCTATAAGAATGACAGGTGCCCACACTTCTAATATCTAACTTCTTGATCCAATCTCAACACAGTATCATTGCTGACAGTCTATACCCTCACGCATTACTTACATATCTGAGGGAAACATGAAACTCCTCCAGCTCGTCTATGGATTTATCTCGACTGCCACGCTTGCTACCAGTACACTGACGATGACCTCAAAAGTGGATGTATTTGGTCTCAGTGATGTGCATTCTCCTTGAGAATTTATCATGTTCTAGTTGTGCAGCTAGTGCTAACTGATCCACAATAGTACGAATGCACCGGCACCTGCGCCGTAGATACAGATTGTTATGGCTATTGTGTATGTAATCAATGGGTGGGTGATTCCTGTGGACAGAGAATGTCTTTGAGAAAACATCGCTGACAGACACGAGTAGAAGGGCGAATGCTATGATCCAAATCCCGACACTGAAAGCATTCCATGGCCAGTCGAAGGGTCAATTGTCTTCAGCGTGGGGCAGAAATTCTAGAGGTTACTGGTATGAATTGATGGGATAGATATTGGGAGATTGCTCGGTATAATCGCGAAGTTTCCTACGGGATAATTCAAGCTGGCTCTCAGATTGTCCAAATGATCCCTGTGCATATGTTTATTGCGTGTGGGTGTATACCATAATATTCGTGTCACAACTCGAAACAGCCCTCAGCACGCGTGTTGAATGACTTACCTGAAGCCTTCAGTAGATGGCGTACCGAGATTCTAACAGATGGATGGTTATACTAGAGGGTATATCAGAGGAGTGTTATCATTCTGGCCCTGTAAACGGAAGAGGATTTCGGTCTAATTGTTGATATTCTGACTGGATAATGCATATTGTGGAGGCGACATAAATACTTGCTTACAATGTGTTGGATGGAAACTTGAAGAGAAATTGTCATAGTTAAGTTGTGGATGAAGTAGATCATGTTTCAGTCTTGTGCTACGATTCGGGGGACCGGAGGGTCTTATTTGTTCTATGCAACCTGTAGTTGCCATTCACCATATTCCGGAAATTTACACTGAATAGAGTTCAAACATCTCCACTAAGTAGACAACATACAGTAGCGACAGTAAAGTATTCACGCGTACTGTCTTGGTTTGTTAATCATCTCTCCTCTCTCTTACCACCATCCGCTGGCACAGAATTCAAAGTGCAGTACCTCGAAGGGCCGTTTCTGATTCTACTGGTGTACATCGAGGGGCTGCTATCATCTTTTCGGCTGAGCTGCGTGATGTAAATGGTGCATACCTCTTGTACATGCCCAATAAGTTGTCCTGTCGTTTCTAATATCTCTTAATTGCCTGGTGCCCCACATTGATATGGCGAGTCCTGAGTACCAGGCGACTTGAATCGTGGGGCGGTGAGTAATTGTTTGGCATCATCGATCGAAGTGTAAATTGCCCCACAACAGCTGCAGCATGTTGACGGCTCCTTCACTCATCTCCATCCGGGCCGCCTCTCATTCCGGTCAATGATGTATATCGGATGAAAGACAGTGCATGTTGTGATGCTGAAGTATGATAGGTAAATCTTTGAACAAGACCATTGGTGCATCCAATTGTGTGGGAGCGTAAGCCGGACTGGTAATTGATCGGGATTCTCCAATTGCGCACCGGAATGCGGTGCAACCTGACAGCGAAAATCCCTGCACAGTGCAGTTACGCCCAAGAAGTCATGCGACGCGCCAGCGGATTAAATGTATTCATATTATTACGTGCTGCAAATCAAGCATGATGCTCTAATCAGTTCATGGAGAATGTGAATCCGCGGAGTAACCGGTCAGTTCACGGAGTTCCACCTTCCATGAATGAACCAGTCAGATCAGTGCTCGATGAACTGACCATTGCTGATTATGCTCAACCAAAATTAACAATTACTCCAATCGCAAAGCTATGTATACATGAACTATGCATAATTAATCGCTCTTTCTATTCATGGTCTCCAATCTACCATATCACTAATAATGATAGAATGGTTTTGGAAAAATATTGATTTTTGGCATTTTTTATGTGCTCTATCAATTTAAAGCTATCGTAAATCAAAGACTGGTAATTGAAAGTGTGATGTATTTTGCATCCAAGATGTATGCATCTCTTTGTGATTGGACAAATGCTCACACACTTAATTAGACCGAACTTTTGTTATTTTTGTCAGTGCAGCCATGGGGTCAGTTCGCGGAGTTGTGGTAGACCCGTGAAGTGACCTGTCAGTTCAGGGATCCCAGTTACTCCGCGGGTTGACCGGTCACTCCGTGGACTGACATTCTCCGTGAACCGACTAGAACACATGATAAGCACGCCTGGCCTTACATTTCAGCATCCTTATACGTATCATCGATCGTCGTGCATTTAAAACGCTGTAAAGTGAGATTTTTCATGTTTTTGAGCAGGCACCCATAGCGGTCACTCAGCACTACCTGCATGAACCAACTGGCACATGTCGATCCAGTCGATAGGCCACTGCTGGATGTTGCGGTGCACAGGGGTTATATCGGAGCGATAAACCGCGTGGAGCGAGAGAAAATTTGTTGTCGTGGTTGCTCTTCTTCTTTCCCGATGGTTAGATGAGGGGAGGTCAGGTTGGATGATACCGAGTCAAGTCACTAGGACCTTGCCCAAAAGAGCTTGGTGGATTGCATGCAGCGATCCAACGGTGGGAACTGTCAACAAGCACGTGTCATAAGAGTAACTGCGTGGCAAATTACTTTAACACCTATTCTTACCTTAAAGCAACAACTTTTTTGGACCTGCTTCCAAAGCCACCAGAGTTACTTCGAAACTTCTTTGATAACAGCAACAACCCAGCAGGAGTTAAATGAAAATTTGGAGTCCGGTGTGAGGTAATTAACGGCGACGAAGAAGGTGTGATAGGCGAAAGGAAATCAACAGATAAGAGATAAAATAGCAAACTGAGGGAGGAGAGAACCGAGAGAAAGGGGTGTCCTCGCTTGGTCAACCAGTTTCTGAATATGCTATTCGATCGTGTTGTGTGGGAGGAGTAAAGGCTCCTCCCACGCATCTTAGAGCAAGGACATTGCAGCTCAATGGTACCCGATATCTTCTTCAAACCCTTCATCCGGGGTTATCTGATCAGGCGCCACCTCATGGACAGGGGTTTTATTTGACATGGGATTGGTTGTGTAATGCACTGCGGGATATTCTTTGTGCTTCTAGATGTCATCAGATTTAATATTGCGCCTGTGCTTCTACGATTCATCCTATTGTATAACAAAAAAAGCAATAATTGGATGTTTATACTCGCTAGTAATTGACATGCCGCATGACAACACAGGTGGCTGCGTTGATCTTTTTATTGTAGGATAAGCTACAACGAGCGGAAGAAATTAGTGTCGCAGGCACATAATTGCTACATCATTAATTGTCGTCAGCCTCTGCCTGTCAATATGCTTCTCAATGACATTCATATCCCCCACAAATCCAGTGATAATTGCCCAGTTCAGCCCGCGACAGCTTCAAAACTACACTAGCTAAGCGATTTCACCACCTAGGCGAATTGAACTAAAATGGGTTAACGGAGGTTACCCTGCCATGTAACACGACCAGGCAATGCAACACCCACCCACTCCCACTTCCTGCCATTTCTAGTCCAACCAAAAAAAATCCGGAAGGGTTAGAACACAAAAGGAGCCATAATCAGATGTTTTAGAATGATATGGGAGGGAACTGAATTTGTTGAACCAAAAGAAAAGTCATAACTCATAAGCAAACCAAACAAACCTTGCAAATTCTCAACCTCCCCCTTATCACAATAATCACATCTTCCAGCTCTGAGTCCCCACCACTCCCAGACTCACATGAACCAATATCATTGTTGTTCTCTTTCTCTTCAGCATCCCTATCCCATACCTCTGCTATTTCGTCCATACTGGGCAAGTAACAGGCTACTTCATTGCCTGTTTTCCCCTCATTGGATTGCAGCTGTTTGCTACATTCTCTTGTATCCAGTGTACTATGACTGCATTGTCAATCAGACAAACTCTTCTACACGTGTGGCCATCCATAACATTCATCTTGGGTTCATCGAGAAACAGCGAGCAAAGTAGATCTGGCCTGAACATTTTGATATCAACTCTGGTATACACCCTCATCCCAACCTTCATGATCATTTCAATAGGTCCATTCATGCACTGGGCGCAAGGCAAGTTCGAGTCCACGTGATCTAAAGCCTCCCTTCCAAGTCTGCTACTCCTGTTGTGGCTTCTCAGGGTGGGTGGGTGGTGGGCCAAAGTGCAGGGCAGAGGCTGCTGAGTAATATTTCATAATGGTTTTCTAAGAATTTTTCTATAGTTCAATGGTGATATACCACAGGCCTTGAAACCCTGGAGAATATAGTTTATACTGTAGGTAGAATTTTGTATTAACCCCAGAAGCGTACAAGTATTTGATAGGCTATATCGATCCAGTATCAAAAATCTTGAGATGGTGGGGCTTACTTATTGAGCTTACTGCTTTTAATATATCCGAGTCCAGGGCCAATCACCTGGTCAAGCTCAACATTGTAATGGTGTGCCACGCTGGTTACAAGGCACACATCGAGGGGCCAAAGGAGGTTGATAAAATCGAAAGGCAGGCAAAGGACAACAATGGTGTGCTTCACAGTCTTCAAAAGAAACTCAAATATACAAATGAATCCATGGCCAAACACAATATGACGATATGTAGCTCTGTTTACACAATAGTAGTCAGCTGCTATCAATCATCTGGCAGAGATCGTACACTGCTTCAGTTAGTTGTTCAAAGACCTGAACCAAATATTCCACACCCATGACATTGTCCATCCATCCATGTGGTGAGTATGCAATATCCGCCGACTCATTCTGTGTTACATCAGTAATCCAGCCAATATTGAGGGCTGCCCCTTTCCATATAATGAGTGGCGGTAGGAGTACTCCGGCAGCAGAGACACCTTCCATTACATTGAACAAGCTTTTATATTAATCAATGAAACATGTTTAGCATTCAAAGCAACAGCAAATCATCTGCCATTTGGATCATTCAATATGCTTTAAATGAACAATTCAGAGTCTGCAAACTGCATTGCAAAAATGATCAATGCTAATATCGTATAGATTGATGATTGTAAACATGTATGTATCCTGAATACTGCTGAATATATTATGTATATTCCTGCTTTCATCAGATTTCAAGTAGCTTTCACTGCTTTTTTCTTTCATAATACCTTCTACTTTCCAGTTTTCCAACTTTTCCCATTTCTTTCATTCTAGCTGTTACACAGCTTTCCTGGATTTTTCTCAGCCTTTACAACCATACACATATATTTGTATATGGTTCTTCTATATTTATTTCTTCTATCGGGCTAACAATTTATAGATGTAACTCATTGATCGCTAGGAGATCACTTCTCAAGGTCCGATGATAGCTCCGTCTGGGTATGGCATTCACAAACATTCACTTGACAAAAAATACCAAAGGATTCTGGTATGAACAATGGAATGATATGGGGAGGAGCTGCTGAAGGTGGAACTGGCTCGAGGCAGTGCAGAAATACTTTTGTGGTGATTCCAGTACCATTGAAGATGAGAGCCAGCTGGAGGAGGCATAGGCTGGAGATAGTGTATAGGAAAACCAGTCAACATCTGTTGACAAATGGAAAGCTGGAACAGAGCGGCTGCCTTGAGGGAAGTGTTGGGAGGCTGCAGTATTGCTGAGATGATACGTGATTGGTCCTGATCTGAAGAAAACAATGCTAGATCGAAGAGCAGAGTTGATGATTGGATGTCCATCACCAGTATCTATTAAAAGTCCAAACCCTTGGCAATGGTGCCAAGCAGGACCTCTACAACCTGTGCCCTGTACAATTTCCCTGCTTCATGATTATCTGAGTTTGCCATAGATACAGGGCTGCAATCAAGACAAATTGTTTTTTCAACATTAATTTCCAGGGATTGAATATGATAATGCTCCAATTGCCCGAAGGATATTCCGCTACAAATAGTTCTTGTACTTCTATATGATATTGAACTTCGGAAGATTTTAGTACTTCTGAAGGTTATTATACATATGAAGGTTGATCAATATCTGATAGTAATTAGTCCACTGGCACTGAAGTGTGTCTCACCACCAAAGTTGATTCATGTGCAACTGCTGGTGCTGATTCATGTCTCACGATTGATACTTATATAAGTCTTACTACCGAAGCTTATATGAGTCTCATTATCCAGGCTGAGCCAACTTGCACAGTCAAAGCTTATCAGAGTCTCACTATGTTAGCTTATCAGAGTCTCACCACTGAAGCTTATGTGAATCTCACAACTGAAATGGCTATTAGTTTCCCGATTGATGTTTATCTGATTCTCACCACCCATGGCCACCACCAAAACTTATACCGCTGAATATCTCGAAGTTCATAGGAATGGTGTTGAGCATTACAATCGATATCATAAAGTCAATTATTGTGATTCAAGGTTCAGGTTATCCAGATCTTTGACTCTGATTGACTACCCAAATGCTGAGCCTGGCTTCAATCAATTGTGAATGTATCTGTCCATTTGCCTGTGAAAACATAGCAGTATCATTCGAGGATAGTTGGAATGGTGTTGGTGTGCTGTGGATGATGGTAACAGTCAGACTTGATGTTAAACCAATAATTCAAAGTTCTTGCTATGTATGTGTTGATAGCTTGTTGTCTGCCCTCGTCATTTGACTATAGTCTCCAAGTCCTTCTTGTGCGGAGTTTGTCTGGGCTTTTGACACACTTTGAGTTCAATATGCCTGTAAGACTGATGCTACTCTATCACAGCAGCCTTTTCTCTTGGATAGTATATCTGTATGAATGGAGATACACAGTAATAGAAGTGTAAAAAGTATGAAAGTTCACCTGACATTTGCAGTTCGGTCTCGTCTGGGAATTTGCAAATGTGCTTTCACCTCAGTGACAGCTCCAGACAGCCAATACAATTCAAAAAATTTCATGGAGATTATTACTTTGATTTATTTATTATAGGTTTTAGTGGTATCTGAAGCTCACCACTCTATAAAGGCAATATTATGCTATCTTATTCTGGCATATCTGATACTACACTATGATTGATCTGGATAGTGTATATTATGAACCAATCCGATGATATAATGGGATACACTCAGCACAAGATAACCACCCTGTCAATTGTAACTGTGCAGCAGTATAATTGTACTCCAGCGATTTTCTTACCTCACCATAATATTACTCCTCAACTTACTCCTTTATGCAATCATATCCACATAAAATATTAAGTATATAGTGGAGGTTATTATTATACTGTGGTTGCCGTTGCAAAATTTGCATAGATTTAGTAATCAAAGTTTGGAACAACAATGTCTAAAACAATATGTTTATATACTCAATTCCTTTGGCAAAGTTATATATAACCCAATTTAATGTTGCTAACCATTGTAAGTGCATAGAATATTTACTGGCATTAGAGGTGGTTTACCAGCCAATGGAATTGATGACTGCAACCCTGAGGTTCTGTGTATATCAAAATCAGAAACAAAGACCAGAGTTATACCGAATCAAATACTAATAATCATGATTCCCGATGATGAGTATAATGAATGGTATCTGTGAGATGATGATATATTCATTCAACTCACAAGTAATACAGGCAACCATTTACTGATTGCCACCATTTTCAAAGGGTGCAAATCAGCCTGAATAGATTGTAGATGCAATAACTTCTGATAAGTTTTTGATCCATTTGTACTGGTTAACACTTGTACAAAACATTCCAAAAACATTCAGGTGTAATTATTTTGTTGAATTATATTACCTGCCTCTTTACGACTGAGAGAAGTTACAAAACATCAGTACAAAACAAAGTATAAAAGATTGATTGATCAATTTGACATTAGACATCGGATCCATATTGCACAGTAGGCAGGCCATGTTGATTCATTTCTTCTGTAATAGCTTTCTCTGATTGTGTCGGGTTATTGACGATCGAGGTCAGTACATGGTCACCAATCATCCATGTTTTCTATCTGTCAAGGTTTCAAGGCGCGAAGTTCTAGGGGTAATAATAACCAAACGGCAGGGTACAGTGATCGCGGATACTGCGTAACAACTAGAGACTCGAAATCCGGAATCACAGAAGTGAACAGAGGTTGGTGACGAAGTTATTGATTGTATTGTAGACTAGAGGACTAGTGAAGAACAAACCTATTCTCCGCGAATCCAGCATCTTTATATACAGTTACCTCCACCATCGTCACCTTTGCACACTCGTTCCGAAAGACATCCTAACTCCACCCAACTATGTACGCAATCCTTTCAGTCCGCGGCCTATGCCATAACCATCACGCCATATTTACAACGCAACCAACGAAACCTGATTCCAACCAACAAAACCTGATTCTTTCCAACAAAACCTGATTTCCTTCGTATTCCTGTATCCCAATTATCGATCCATATTCCTCCCTCGATCCTCACTTGACACAACCGTGACAGTACCTCCCCCTTCCACAAGCTGAGTTCCTCCTAAGGTATTGATCCGGGTTTGCCAGGTTGTTCTTTGTGGAATACATCAATTGCTTGAAGTCCGTCCACATTGATTGCCGGTTCCCAGCTTTGTTCATCATAGCCTTTCCACTTGACAAGGTACTGCAGTTGTCGTCAAAACATCCGCCAGTCGTCGATGCGTTCCACTTCCTATTCTTCTTCTCCGTCCACAATAACTGCACGTGGTGCGGATTCGATTTGCCCTGTAAGGGATCTTCCGATACTTTGATCAAGCGGGAGATTGGTTGTACTGGATGAATGTGAAAATCCTTGGGTAGCTGTAACCGATAGGACCATGAACTGATGGCTTCCATAATCTTGTAGGGTACCAGGCGTTTCCAGTCAAGTTTCTTGCTGGGTCGTTGTGTTGTAATGTTCCTGGCGTCCATCCAGACTCGATCCCCAACCTTCATCTGCACTCCCTCCCGTCGATGCTTGGCCACTTGTTGTGCCTGGATATCTTGCACTCAAGTCATTTCAGCCTTCATCTGTTGGAAGATATCGTTCATTTTCTGGGAGAGGGTGTTTGGGTTTTCTTCCCTGATATCGTTTCCATTTTGAATCGGATGTTGACCAATGGTCATTCTTGGGTGAAATCCGTAATTGCCAAAGAATGGTGAGCATCGTGTTGTTTCCAAGGCGTGATTGTTCGATGCGAATTGTGCCATTGGCAGCCATTGTGTTCAGTCGTTCTGTTGATAATTGACGAAGGCCCTGAGATACTGTTCCATGATGGCGTTCATTCGTTCTGTTTGTCCATCTGTCTGCGGATGAAATGCGGTTGACTGCCTTCGTTCGATTCCGAGTCTTTCACAAACATGTCTCCATAATTCTGACGCGAATTGGGGTCCTCTGTCCGATACTATTGTGTCTGGTAAGCTATGTAATTTGAACACCTCTCGTATAAACATCTCGCCCAGCTTCTTGCCGTCTGTATCGTCTCGACATGGTACTAAATATTTCATTTTTCACCACCTATCAACCACTACTCATATGGCGTTGTACCCCTCGCTTTCCGGTAGTCCCTGCACGAAATCCATACTCAGATCCTTCCAAGGTTGTTGTGGTACTTCCAGTGGTTTTAGCTATCCGTGGATTTTTGGTGAGTTGGTTGGCTGCGTTGAGATACGTGGCTGTTTCGTACGTATCTGTCCACGTCCCGCCTCATACCGGGCCATTGATGATTTCTTTTGAGGAGTTCGAAGGTTTTGCCTCGTCCGGGATGTCCTGCAGCCAGTGTATCGTGATGATCCTTTATCAATTGAAGTTTCTTCGAAGTGTCTTTGCTAACGATTTTCGTGGTGTTGGCACACAGTCCTTCGCTGCTGTCATACGGGCAGTCCTTGCATATCCTTTGAATCCAGTTCCATAACTCCTCTGGACTAGTTTCATCTGTTTCTCGGCTGACTACTTCTGCAAAAGGTACCACCAATCTCTTTTGTATTCTTTGATCAAGATTTTCCGTCTTCAGCACGATTTGTTGAGTTCATTCTGCCCCCCCCTTCAGAGGAATGTTTCCTGGCATTCTGGTGAGTGCATCGGGCTTCTGACCCTGTTTTCCTGGATGGTATATAATTTTGAACTTGAATCTTGACACGAATTCAGACCATCTTGTTTGCCTTCTATTGAGTAGCTTTGATGTCATGAAGTATTCGAGGTTCTTATGATCTGTCAGTATTTTAATTGGATGTACTGACCCTTCGCATTCTGGTCTCCATTGTTCCAGACTTTCAACGATGACTCCCAGCTCTTGATCATAGATTTCGTAATTTTCTTCCGCTGGTGTATGTTTCTTTGAAAAGAATGCCACTGGATAGAAGATTCCTTGATTGTCATACTGTGACAATACTCCTGCGGATACATAACTTGATGCATCTGTTTCCAGGACGATTTCATTTTCGTAATCGAAGTGTGCTAGGACTGGTGCTGTTGTGTATGCTTCCTTTAATTCGGCAAATGCTCTCTTTTGGTCGGGGCCCCAGTGGAAAGGTACCAGTTTTTTTGTAAGTTTGGTTAATGGTTGGGCCACCCTGCTATAGTTTCTTATAAACCTTCGATAGAAGTTTGCGAATCCTAAAAACGCTTGAACTTCCATGAGTTTGCCAGGTGCTTCCCACTCTTTAACCACTGTTACTTTTTCCGGGTCCATTCTGATCCCATTTACCCCAACTATCAATCCCAGATACTTCACTTTCTGTTGATGGAATTTGCATTTTTCCGCCTTCAGATACAGACCGGCCTCCTTAAGCATCGTCATTATTGCTGTGACGTATTCCTTATATTCTTTTAAACTGTCACTGTAAATAAGGATGGCGTCCCGGAATGCCGTACAGAAGATGTCCAGAAAGGGACGAAGAGTATCGTTGATAAATTCCTGAAAGCTAGCTGGTGCATTCGTGAGTCCGAAGGGCATAACGAGGGATTCGAACAGGCCATAACGAGTCCTAAACGCCGTTTGCCATTCGTCTCCTTCCACAATTCGAATCATGTTGTAGGCATCTTGGATATCCAATTTAGTGTACCACTTGGCTTTTGACAATCTCAACAAGGTTTCCTGGATCAATGGTAACGGATATCGATTTTTTATGGTTCCTTCATTGAGTCCTCAGTAGTCTACGCATAGTCGTAAGCCTCCAGTCGGTTTATGTGCGAATAACACTGGTGCTCCGCATGGTGATGATGACGATCTGATGAATCCCTTTGACAAGTTCTTTTCAATCCACTCTATTAGGACCTGAAGTTCTTCTCTTGACAGGCTGTATATTGGTCCAAAAAGTGGGGTGAATCCGTCCTGGAGTGTAATCTTATGATCGTATCGTCTGTGTGGTGGTAGCCTTTCAGCTATTACTTTATCAAAGAGGGGGAGAAACTAATGATATTCCTTAGGAATTAATTGTTCCAGCGGTTTTTCTTGAAGGTCCTTCACTTCTAGGGCCTTGTTGATTTCATATAAGGTTACCGCGTACACCTTAAGTTTCTCCTTGTTATTCCGTCTCATGAATGGAGCCACTGCTATGGCGCATATGTCCAGGTTTGGTCCATCGGATTCCGTAGTTTCCATATGTTTTCCCCATACCCATACGCTCGAATGATGTTGACAGTGCTTCTGGCAGTAATCGCTTTCGAATTCTATTCTTTTCTTTTGGAATTTGACTGTAACATCTTGAAGTTGTAGCCATGGTAATTCAAGCACGATTGGATAGTGTCCAAGTTTCATAACGAATGCTGGTTACTGTTCCTGCTGTCCGCGTATGCCTAAGTTCAGTTTAGCCATAGTGGTGATGGTTCCTGATTCGATGGGCCTTCCATCTATAACTTCCAATTCTCTTGATTCTTTTAATTCTTGTTCTTGTAATTGATGATGGCGGACGAAATCTTTGTCAATAAATGCTATTCCAGTAGCTCTGCAGTCTATCAAAGCGTGGATATCAATGATCTTGTCTTCTATTTTCAGCGAGCATTTTACAACGAGATGTTTGCTTTCCATAGAATACTCTTTCATTTCTGCGCTTGATATAGAACACTGCGAAATACCAAAACTAGCATTAACTGACAAAGGAAATTCGTATCCAGTGCAATTGCCATCCTTATTGCACTGGACTAAACTTTTCCCGACTCCACATCTTTTCCTTTTCCTGTACTTGAATCTGCGTCTCCTTTGTTTGCTGCCTTCTTAAAAGGTGCCACTTCTGTTTGTCCTGATGCTGCTTTGAACTTCCTTGGGCATGATGCTGCGAAATGTCTGCTATCCCCACAGTACATACATAATCCTCCTTCCCTTCGTCTCTTTCTTTCCTCAGGTGTAATCTTATTCCCTTTAACTGCTGAGAGGTCCATTGGAGCGGGGCCGTGATAACCTGTGACTGCTCCTGCCAGTACAGAGTCTGGGGCGGATGTGGTGTTGATTGTCGAATCGGACTTTTTGTAACACTCCCATTTCCCAGATTTCTTTTCCGCAGCTCTCCTTCTCAGTTGCGAGTCTGTTTTTGACACCATCTTGACGAATTCTATCATGCTTTCTGGCTCCTCGATATGTTATATGGAGTCTTTGAGCTCGTTGGATAGTCACTTTCGTAGTGCATCTAGTTGTGCATCTTCGTTCCATTTGGTGTCTACTACGTATCTTTGGAATTCCGCGTAGTACAGGGAGAATTCACGGTCTCGTTGTCTGAATTTCTCGAGTTCTCTCTTTGCCATTGCAGCTCTGTCTTGATCTCCGAATGCTACATCCAGCAAGTCAATTAGGTCTTTCAGGGTATTGAGCTTGACTTCCCCTGAGATTTCGTCACAGTGTGGCATTAACTGTGCCAGAGCCACTCCCTTTAGACATCCAACTGCATACCTCAGCTTCTTCTGTTCGTTGCTGAATGCCTTCGGTTTTCCGGCTATCTTCAATGCCAACTGCACCTTCCACCCTCGAAGTGCTTTCCTATCTTCTCCTGAAAAGCTGGCAATATCATTCACTTTTTCCTCTCGCTCTTCTCTATCCGTCTTGTCTTCTGTTTCTTCCCTTCTTCCCTCCGTCAACTTCAGAATCCTGGTCACCTGTTGTCAATTTTCTTCTGCCAGGTCCCTAAACTTCTCCATTTGAGCTTGAACATCTTCCAGATCTTGTTTCAACTCCGCCAGGTCTGGATTTGCTTCTTCCAATGCTTGTTTCAGGATCTAGATTTCTTCAACCAGGTCCCCATGACTGCATATTTGTGGTGTTTCTACAGTTGCCGCTGTTTGTTGAGTAAGCAGTAGTTCCTGATTCAGATTGTCCCTTTCCTGGACAACTTTTTCTCCTTCTGCCAACAATTCCGATATTCGTACTTCCGCATTCTTCACAGATTGCTGTTCCTTGAGCAATTCGTTCAGTCTGCTGGTTGTTGGTAGTTGGCTTATTGCTTTCAGCCTTTTGTTGATGTCCCCGATGTGCTCTCTGAGCTGTTTTTCGCTCATGACTTCTATATGCTTCGTTGCCACGATTTCCAGCTCCGTCTGTAAGGCCCCCGTCAACGTGACGTTGCGAGTTGACCTCAAGGATTCTCCGAACATCTTTCTGATGATGTAGAGAGGCGGCTGTGAGGAGGCGAAGCTCTGACAAACAGTCTCTGACTTTGTCTATGTTGTCTTGGATTTGTTGAACTGCCGCTTCAATTTCTGCTTCTAGAAACGGGTTGACCCTCTACCAGAAGAACACCTCGTGTTTACTGGGTGTTGTTACGATGATTAGCGGGGTTGGTACATTGGCAGGATGTAACTCGCGGTCAACGCCATTTCCTTTGTTCGCTTTTCGTTCGTTGTAATCCGCCCACGAGATTTGGCTTTCTATGTCCTTCTGTGTTGCCTTGATCGTGGATTCAGATTTTGTTGATTGAGCTTCTGCTGCTCTGCCGATTGTTGTATGCGTCCCTCCCCAGTTATGTTCGCAGTAGCACGGTTCCTCGTTCTGGCAATCGATGTGAAGACCGTAATACTTGGTCCAAAAGTTTTTAAATACTGCGTCGTCGATTTGGAGGCCTCCTCCGTTGCTTGCTGCTTCTGTCCAGTAGCTATTCCAAGGAGATACCGCTTGTGGTTGTCCCAGAAGTATGCTTCCAAAGGTTCCTCGGATTCGTCGAAGATAGCGTCGAAGCTATCAAAGGCGTTCAGGGGTTCTTGTTGGAAGAGGTTGATGGTTCGACCAGCTATGTCGAGGACAATGATTCGGGATTGTTGAGGTTTGTCGCTGTCGTCTGCTGGCATTTAAAACAGGGTGGACCCTTCTCGTCGATGTTTCCACAGGCACACGACCCAGGAGTGTCTCCAAAAGCTGTGTACTGTGAGCTTGTTTTCGAAGTTTCCAACTGACTCAAACACGGAACATAGGGGGTTGGAAGGCCTGTGGCAAAAGTAACAACCGCTTGATTAAAAGTAGCGCCACATATACTGAATTATAACCGGTAGAATCGATTGTAGACTCGTTCTTCTGTCAAGGTTTCAAGGCTCGAAGTTCTAGGGGTTATAAAAACCAAACGGAAGGGTACAGCGATCGCGGATACTGCGTAACAACTTGAGACTCGAAATCCGGAATCACAGAAGTGAACAGAGATTGGTGCCGAATCTATTGATTGTTTTGTAGACGAGAGAACGAGTGAAAAACAAACCTATCCTCCGCGAATCCAGCATCTTTATATACATTTAAGGCGACCGTCGTCACCTTTGCTCACTCATTCCGAAATACATCTTAACTCAACCCAACTATGTACGCAACCCTTTCAGTCCGCAGCCTACGCCATAACCATCACGCCATATTTACAACGCAACCAACGAAACCTGATTCCAACCAACGAAACCTGATTCTTTCCAACCAAACCTGATTCCAACCAACGAAACATGATTCTTTCCAACCAAACCTGATTTCCTTCGTATTCCTGTATCCCAATCATGGATCCATATTCCTCCCTCGATCCTCACTCGACACAACCATGACACTATCAAATTAATTCGATATACACTTTTAACAAATTTTCATGGAAGCTTTCAACTAAATATCTATTAAATAAACATGTATGTACCCATACAGAGAATGATCATGGGAGTACAGAAGTAGATTTACGCATGAAGATGACTCAAGCATAGAAGTAGATATACAATCTATCATTTGACAAGTATAGAAGTATATCTATGAGTCATGATTATACAAGTTAGGAAGTATATATATTAATCATGATTACTCAAACAACGAACTTGACGTATGGAGAATGATAGTATATACAAAATGTCAATGACAATTTGTTCGCTACTAAATGTGAATTATAAGTATCATTGATGTTTAATTCATTTAAAATATATACCACAATGACAATTGCCTACAGGACGGGGATTCCAGTCAAAAGATTATCAGATTGCCCATGGCCATGCTGAAAACTGAAGAACAAGCTGGCAACTTTGTGTCTTTGTCAGACTTTGAATTTCAAGATTTACTGATACCGAGAGTTGATAAATATTCCAAAATGTCAATAACGACAGTGGCAGTGACCATTGCAAGTTCATTAAAAAGTAAATCTGTTGTGAAACACATATCGTTGTCCATGATAGCCATTCCGGAAAAGAGATGAACATATATTCTACAAGATCACTCAGGTATGCACTGCAGAATGGAATCAGTTGACAGTCAAGCAATCATTTAAAGCTAGAGAAGTATTCATCACAATCAGTCTTGCAAACTGATTCACCAATTCTATTATATTCACTACTGAATGTATCAATTAATTGTTAATGAGCCCAATATTAGTAAATAACAAAAGACATGTCAATTGCACTATCATCAATTGAGTCTGCCAAAGATTTCTGGTTATATTCCCTATTGATCAACATTTGAAATATATCTATTCCAATATATTTCAGGTGAAATATATTTGAACAGGAGGACTATATACTATTGTTCAATCTTGTTTTCTTTCAATATTTGAAGCCTGCAGAGGACGGAAGGCTGCAAGATATGAAAAATACATCTGATAAAGTGATTTGGGAATTGTCAGGATGTTTAGATCCATAAGCCTGCATACATACTCTGCCAATGCTAACCAAATCCTGACTCCACTCACAACTCAGATGATGTTTATAGTTGGGTCCAATATGGTAGGAAATGGAACAGATACAGGGACTAAACAACTGTGACTGGGCGAGTGCCCTTATATCTTGATGCAATGTTGACCCAGAATTCATATTTGACAGTCTACCAGTATTTGATGAATCAATGGATAATTTTTATCAGGCACATGATGTGAGTATGGTTGAAGACCCACAGATATGGGATTTATAGAACCATCTTCTGACTATTGAATCAATTTCAACTCGTACCAATTGGTGCTCCAGGAGAACAACATAATATGCACATGAAAAACATCTTGAAGTGGGTCCATAGGTCCTCTCATCATAATATACTAATTCATGAATTTGCACCATTTATATGGCATCTGTTTTATGGATTACGCAGTGTTCTGCCGAGCTGAGTGCTGTACAAGTCCGGAACTTCAGTTAGATATGATGGCACCAAGAACAGGTTGAATAAGCAACTGATGAGCAGCAGTGGTAATCGCAGCGGAAGACTTATGCATTTAGGATATGTGAATCACTATTTCACAATTCATGGGTAGCGAGGGGAATATTCAATCGTGGGGGTTACCTTTGAGAGTAATTTGTTATGACAAGGGCTTCTGCTGTCTGTGCAATCTACCAGTCGATTTTTTGTATTTGCTTAGCAAACATTCTGTGATATCAATGGTGGGTCACTGATCGATATAGATTGGAAAAATATCCAAGCATCATTGCTGATTGATGATCCATTATATTCCGGAAACATGTACACAATAAGACATGACTTCTATTCAAATAGTACAATTGAAAACCAACCAATTCGCGGGTCACTCATACCTTGCAAAATAGAGATTTATGGCTGGTTTACACAATTCCAATTTCACTGGTATACAGTACAATCATATATACTCCCAATAGAGGTAACAAGTACTTTCTTTTCACTCTGGTGATTCAATGTTAGATTCAAGTTTAACCTTGTTTGAAGATCACTTACTTTATAAGAAATGCTGCAAGACTTGCAATCTCTTGTATCAAAATGTCAGACTTGATGGGAATCAATATTCACAAGCTGCAGGGTATATAGTAGGATAATAAGGCAGGAAACCCATAAAATACAGTGGAACAAGTGCAAGTAATATCACTCTCACTTCAAGTAGGATATTGAAAGTATTCTGACCCATAGGATACCTTTCAACCCCATCCAATATTTTCAAGCAGTACTGATATTATACATAATATTTCAAAACTTGCTATTGAATGCATAATTTCAAGTACTTAACTATGGTTGAATTTGTAACACTCAGAATCACTGATGAATCACTACAGTAGGTACTAGTGTGATCACACAGGATGAACCGCAGGTTGACATGCAATAAGCAGGAAGACTATTTGGTAATTCAGGATATTGGTACGATGTATGAAAACCCTACCTGCAGTGATGGAACAATCTATTATCACACTCAAGTGATCAGTGCACAATGCATATGTCGAGTGCCTTAGGAAGTCACAATGTGAAGGGACATTGCACTTGGGAGTTCAAGAAGTTGTGGTGTATGCTACAGATCATCTTTGCTGAACTGCAGGCTCCACTGTCGATTGTCAATATACAATTACCTGCAACTGACATGATTATTTACATCAACTTCACCCAGTACAAAGAACTAAAACCCAGCAATATTAGCAGTCAACATATCAAGCTGTATGGAATGCGAATGGACTACAATCATTCAATTGGCATATTAGAATACCATAATAATGGATTTTCAGAACCCAATACACAATTGCACCTGATTACCTATATTGGCAATGGTTCCAGGTTACTTGACTGAAATCTGTTTTTGGAATCGGACTAGAGCCACAGTCTGGGTCTGGAACAGAACAATACTCAAACAGGTCATGAGTTCCAGTTCCAAACCAGGAACCAAACCAGCCAATCCACAGATTGTACTGGGTTGGCTTTGACCTGTTGGATCCCACCTCCAGGTTCTTAAAATAGTTGATTGGATATTTGGCAAACGAAAACCATGGTATATTCATCTATAAACATATGCGCTTAATGGTTGAATACCATATTACACTTTCTGGCCGATATTTCATTGTATGAAATAAATCATATTCTTGTAATATGTTAATTATATGCAGAAACATGATTGCACTCCAAATCAGTATAAGTGATTTCACAAAGTTATTGATATCTGTTTTACATTTTTAACCTGTCAAAAGATCTTTATAATATATAACATTGAAATATAACATAAGCTCTGTGCTGTTGCCCAGCGAGCTGTTGATCGTCTGTTGACGCATATATTCAGGCCGCCAGCTGATATGTATCATCGTCCACGGGTTATATATGCAATCATACGGGATCAAAATAAGCGTTATTTCATTTGAAACCATCTTGTAATGCTTATAATTATCCATGTATTTTTTGCTGGTACTCACTTCGGGAGACAGTGTGAATGTATCATGTGCCACAATTTAATCAATACAAACAGTTCGAAACTTTGCACATACAAGTGAAATATTCAAAACCCATTGTACAAAGTATATTGTGTGACCAAATATTGTTCACACTCTATCAACAGTCGATTTCCATCCTATACCCCACATAGATGGTGATATTCAAGCAGTGAAATCGATCGTGACAACATTGCATTGTGCATTATTTGATTATCATATGTATTGGGCAAAGTATCAATTGTCATTCAATAATTGCGACTACTCACTTGCAGAGATAGCAAGGATGTATCATTAAAAACTGTTTTGTCAATAAAGCAAGTAAGAACTTTCAAACACTCAATGCAGCCTATATAATCCCATGCGCTAGGGGAGTTGTGTAAACATTAATTATTGACACCGCATGAATGGGCACTTACCTTCCAAAAGTTGGAATGTATGGTGACATACAGGCAGCATAATGGATTATGATAAATGGCATTGATCGAAAGTGGATCAGGACATGAATTTCTTGAAGTATGAATCATCATTTGATAATTGCCAATTTTCACTTTGTGGGATACCATGGGTCCATCATTAAGAACTGTTCATTCTATGATAAAAGTCACAATTTCAAACAAATCAATCGAGTATATATAATCCCTCATGCTTGATGTATTGTGTAACCAAAAATTATAGATGCTTCTTTGACACTCACCTGGAATCCACGAGCCTACATGTTCAGACATAGGCGAATAGTATATTTCATTATACAGATTGGCATTCATTCAAATTTGATCAAAATATGTTTTGGATTACACATCAATAGTGAGTTAATAAATGTTTGATTCAAACCTTCAGAGATAGCTTGGATGCATAATGGAAATCTGTTTGGTTGATAGTTGATATCAAAGGTTTGAAAATAGGAATGAAGTACAACAACTTCATTGTGTGGAAGAGATTTTGATACCAAAAATTGTTGATATTTTGTTGATGCTCACATTCAGTCATGTTGTCTTGGTATATAGTTGCGTATGTGCTGTATATTCATTAATATAAAATGGCATGAATTTACATTTAGGTAAGAAATATTTCGTCATACTGATGAATATTGATTTAATGATTGCTGATACTTACTCTCAGAGATAGTGTGAAAGCCTTATTACAACACACTTCACAGATTTAATTCCATTTCATTCACTATCATATGGCTTGTTTTGACAGCAGAAACTATATAATAAATGGTATATCTAAATCAATTAAGTATGTCCAATGAACCCACTCATCTATCTCTTAACATTGGTAATATTGTCATCAATACAGTCTTTCTCTTTGAAATGATTATTAGTAATTATTCCTGTGTAAGGCAGGAGCACATAGCTCAGATATTCTTGATGCTGTAATCAGTCCTGGACCAAATGAAATATCAATCTTTTTTGTCTTCTGATTCTGCACGAAGGGTAAATTTATTTACACAGCTGCGATGAATCACTCTTTCAGGACTATGTTGTGTTGGTCAGGCTGCACCTGCGGCTGGGACAGCACATAGGACTGGTTCTGCAGAGGCGGTTGCTAGTGCAGTGGTTCCAGGCTTCATGCGTGTGCACCTCTAGCAGGTAGCCAGATTGTACACAATTCTGTTTTGGCAATGAAGATTGCCATTCAAGCTGTTAATATAGGTCATGGATGGATTCATTTCAATGAACAGTTTCACACTCTTGTGCCCTGCAACTCAATATCCGATCGCTTTTTTTGTCAAATCCCTGCTCGAGGTTGTGTGAACAAATGCTTGGTCACTATGATTCCAATGCACAATATTCAATATTTGGCAATATTACCCATGTTGAATGTGATGTGTATATCTGCCATCTTGAGTTGTACACGCCAACCTTGACTGGCCATGCTGGTGGGCATGGTATAAACCTACAACAATTCAGTTGGGGTAATACAAAATGAACGTCGGAAATATCTGTTACTTCAATCATATACTTCACTGTGGCTTCCGCCAATCATTTCAATGATGCTCATGTTCACTACCAGGATTGTCTGTCAAAACATTCGATTGCGAAAACTCTGCAGTTGACAACATCAAGGTTCTCAATCCCGTGGCGTGTTCAAATGAATACCTCAGCAGACCATCGAAGACTGACGGTTTGGCTGTATTTCAACTGTCTATATAGTTCTGAACAGATTGCTGCTTATTGTTTCCAATTAGTTGACTGTGGTTCTTACATATCTGGTCTCTTACATTCTATTGCATTGTTTTTCCTGTCTTTCTAGGCACCAGTTAGGCCTAGAATGTTCAACTTTTTATGTTTATATATAGTTCTTGTTGCAATATTGGTGGCAGTTTGGTGTGGAATGTGGGTATGATGTTTGGGGAATGTGTTTTGAAGGGTTGTTTCGGGTGTAGAGGCTGGCATTGATATGGATACATTTTCCAATTGAATGATATGAGCAGTTTCATGCAGTAGAGCCATTGAATGGTAATATAGTAAGTGAAGAGAGAAGAATATGAGTTGGGAGAATATGAAGTACATGAATGAATATATAAAAATTGATGTGAATATCAAGTTGAATTATAGTTTTCACTGTCATTATATATATGGTAGTGTTGTGGTATTTCACAATGGATGCTACTGTTGAAGATCACAGAATTGCAAGGATATTGGACTGATACAAACCCTGCTAATAGTTGGTAATTAATGATGAATTCAACTGAATGCATGGCAATATAAAATGTTTTGGACAATAACTGATGGTGGTCAGTTTGGTGTAATATCTATTACAATTGATGTAATGACATGTTCAACAGTTTCTGTAGCCAAGTTGATTAAATGTTTCATTACAGTTGAGTATTGTTCCAAGCTGATAGAGTTATAGATTCTGCCTGTATGATCATTTTGGTTGTATAAATAGAACTATAACAACTGACCTTCTCATCTCCATCCCACTTCCAACATCTCCTGTACAATCAGGTTAATGAACAATACACAACAGAGAAATATATATGGTTTACAGTGCGACACAGCAATTGTCCATACTCCAGGTGCGCAAATACAGCACATCAACGATATATCGCACAACATGCTGTCAACATACAAAACAAGGCCACACTGGTGTTGACGCAGACTATATCTGCTTATTGGTTGTTTTGTACATTGATTGTTTCACAAAGTATGGCGCAGTTGAACTTACACCTGAATAAAACTCTGTAAGCAACAGAGCACATACAAAGTAGATTGTGAGATTTGTGCAGAGTGCAACAGCAGCAGCAGGATAGAGTGTTTCAGAAGCAGAAGCCTCAGTGGAGAGAGATCAGGACTCTGTATCAGGAATAGCAGTGGCTGGAACAACTGATATGTCATTTGAAGTAAAAATGAAAGCATTTACACATATCTTCAATGATGTCACAACTTTTCATCAAGAAGATGATTAAGATATGGCAGACAATATAGTGGAAAATGATGATGCAGAGCTCAGTGATGAAGATAAATCAGATTGGGTGGTTGGCACATTCAACAAATAGATGGAAGAATGGATTGATACCCTTTTGAGGAAGTGAATGAAACTTGATGAATTGATTTGATCAGAATAGTCTGAAGAAGAAAATCACTTTTCTGAGCGCGACAGAAAGTACTGAACTGTTCAATTGAAGATTCCATCGTTGGTCACCCAGAATACAATTACCAATTTGACTCATGCAATGGCAATCAGCTATGTCCTCAGTGCAACAATCAAACCAATGACCTAACCATTCCCTCCGCCTAGAACTAGTTATTCGTCACTAGTCGCTTTCAAGCTTGATGACACCATTGATACATGCATGGCATTCAAAATTGTTCACTGGTTGGGGAATCAGCCTCATGAGGATTATTTTGTACGAACTGTTATTCAAACATCTGCTGTAGCTGAAAATATGTGTATGGAGCTGGTGACCTATAGTTATAAATGGACATGAGGTCAAAGATTGCCCTATGAGTGTTTCCAACAGTGACTCATTCTGAAATATATTTGCGATTGCATTTGCATTTTGGTTGGTTTACTACAATTACCATGCCAAGGATGTAAAGGCCGAAAAATAATCGTCAATGAATGGGCAAGGATGGTTACAAATTTACAAACCTTATATCTACTTGATGTACAAAATATCCAGCCTATCACTATAATTAAATTAAACAACTATATTTTAAGAATCAAAGTTAAAACTGAAATGATTCCTCATCTGCCATCTGAATATTCAATCAGTATTGTTGTATTTGCTTCCCAAATGGCATTCTGACCTCATTCCCCATAGGGTTGAATGTCCATCATGAAACATAATTCTGATACATCATTATCTGCATTAGCTGCTGCTCACGCCAAGTATACATCACGGCCATCCCACCAAGTCCTTAGTAAGACAATAAATATTTGACACCACTGCTTGGATGAGAAAAGTGTGCTATGTAGAATTCAAACTTACTGCATGAACTTTATACTGTGTGAAGCCGGTTCTAAGCAGTATCAAACTGAAAAACCATGTTTCAAAAGCTAGGCAAGCTGTCCAATATATATCCAATAGTAGTGGCATTATGCTGTCAAGGCTTCTAGGCTCAGAGTTCAAGGAGTTATAAAAATCAAACAAAGAGTGCAGAGATCGCGGGTACTGCGTAACACACATGAGACTCGAAATCCTGAATCACAGAAGTGAACAAACGTTGTTGCCAAAGCAATTGATTGTTTTGTAGACTAGAGAATGAGTGAAGAACAAATTTCTCCAGCCTAAACCATCTTCCTGATATACAACTAATGCGACTGTCGTCACCTTTATCCACTTGTTCCGAAATACATCCAAACCTCACCCAACCATGTCCACAGCCGTTTCAACCCACAACCACATCCTGTCCATGACGCCATATTTACAACGCAATCAACCAAATCTGATTTCTTCCAACAAAACCTGATTTCTTCCAACAAAACCTGATTGTTTCCAACAGAACCTGATTCCTTCCAACCAAACCTGATTCCATCCTTGCGTCTCGTATTCTCTGAACACGCTCCATCGATCGTAACTGCATCGCTGATTCTCACTTGACACAACTGTGACATATACATAGAATGAGGTTATATTGAAACAGGTTGTAAAACAGTATTGTCATAATCACATCATATATTGATATCGAATATACATGAATGCATGCTGTTACCATCAAATGATTTCCAGTGACATACCAAGGCAAATGAGCTGTCAAAAATCAATGGGGCTTCAATGGAGTGGTAAAGAATTTTGGTTGCACAACATCTTTTGCCTGTTGGTAATTTGATGTTTTATGAATCTTATTGCAGTTTTTATGGCCGATATCAACAAATTGAATTTTACTTTCGCACCCAGGCAACTGGTGAAACCAAGCTCGTGCAAATTAAATGATGATCAATCTGTATTGCACAAGATTCTCTTACTCAATTGACATGCAAGCCCTCTGACACAAAGGAATTGTTAGTTTTCACATAACAAGAAATGATGACTGGAACACTCAAAGTGAGTGCCAATGACACGTCAAAGATTGTCGGTTGCACAACATCTCAAATGCGCGAGATATTGGAAATCATCTCGATTTGATTCATTTCTTGACTGCTTGCATCATCAAATCAATTTCTATTGATGTACCCAAACAATATTCCACTGCAAGCTTGGAGAAATGTAATCATCATCCATCCATATTGTACAGTACAATCCCATTGAATGATCATGAAACCCTGCCGTTACAATCAGATCCATTGTTTCTGCACCAGAATATATGTGAACGGTAGAAGTAAATACCAGTGTCAATGTAGCCGGAAACATGGTAGGTAATACGATTACTTCATCGTGAGAGATTTTGTGAGCTCTGTCAGTTGAATTGGAGTTTTGAAAGCATCAATTGACGAATCAATTTTGACCAATCCTCTCCAGCAACCTTTCAAACCAAGTCTGGAGCAATCTAATCACAATTAATCTGTATGGCACTGCATTTGCAGATTCAATATGTATGAAAGCCAACAATGATATTTATATCAATTGTTTTTGCACAATATGACCGATTGATTGCCCGACTTACAGGGTGTGCCACAGGAGCATCTATAATTTTGTATACATGGCATCTCGCAGGGTTGAGATTATTCAAGCGCCATGGGTTCAATTGCAGATTTGACTATTATAATTGACAAGTGCAGTTCCATTAATATACCCAGGCAATCATTGGAATTGAACTTCAATTCATTGAAAAACAATCGATCTGTAATACACAGCATAATCCAATTCTATATGTAGGACCACCCACTGTGACCACTATATCTATTGTTTTAGAACCATGTGGCAGGTAGATCGCCAGACCTAAAGTGAGTATCAATATAGTATTGATGATTATTGGTTGCACAACAACGCTAGTGCAAGAAATTCTGAAAGCTCCACCAGTTTGATTGCAGTTTTGACTACCTGTATCATCAAATCAATTGTTTTGCTGATGTGCTCAAGCAGCCAATCAAAAAAAACTTGGAGAAATCAAATTACCATCGATTTGTATTGTATGACATTTTGTCTTGGAATAAGCATGAATGCCAGTTTTCATAGTGAAATATATTGTGGTTTCACAACAAAACACATACACAGCAGGACTTGAAATCAGTGTCAACCAAGTGTCAACCATGTTCAACTTTACTGCAACAGTTGTACCTGAGATTTTGTGAGCTCTATGAATTTTATTCTCGGTTTAATGATTTATTCAATCCATCAGTTGTAACTATTGCACCCCAGCAACTTTTGACACAGAGCTAGGAAGAATGAAATCGAGATTGCTCATTATTGAATGGTATTGGCATATTTAATATATTTAAAACACTGCAGTAATAACAATATATATCGTTTTCACACAATAATCAACATATACTACTGAACCCGATGCCCGTATCAACAATGTGTCAATGAGTTTTCATTTCAGGATATCTCCAGTGCAAGTGATTATGTATGCTATATTGGTTTCAATATATTTTTGTCAACATTTATCGTCAAATCAATTTAAACTCATTCAGCCATGTATGAGTTGAAATGGAGTTTGCAGTTGTCAAATTTTGTCATTTCTGAATCACTTGACATATTCCTATTCAATATACTTGAAACCCCACTGTTGAAATCAGATGTATTCATTTTACACAGGCTACATATGTATTGCAGAACTTATGATCACATTTTTGACATTCCACATGTCCAACTTACCGTGATTGGGATGAAGTTCTAGGGTTATTGGACTTCTGATGGACTGTACTGCCAAAGTTGTTGCAATGGTTTTGGGGATTGTGAGCATCACCTTTTTGAACAAAAGTGTATATATGGACTTAACAATTCATTATAAGTGCTCATTGCGTATCAACACATTGTTACCATACTGATGATGCTGCTGCTGTTCCATTCAGCTGACATGGAATAGAACAACTAGATGGGCTACATTTAAAAACATAAATATATCATCTGTATTAAAGATTTCATTTGCCTTCTGTTGGTCATGTTTATCATATATTCCTCCAAACAGTCCGTAGAAGTAGATAATTAACAAAACAAGTTGTCCATACTTCAATAAATCTTTTTGACTGCAGTTCAATGCATAATCATTTCAACACTATATGGATAATCTGTTAAAACATCTTTTCGATGGCTAGTACAAATTGCATGGATACATCTACATTCAAATTAACGAATTCTTCTCAGGCCGAACGTGTGTTGATTCAAGAGTTGACTAAAGACAGATTGCACATGGTTTCTCCTTACAGGTGGACCTCCATATATGTTCAAACACCAACCACAATTATCTGAACAGCTCCTGGTATGCACAAGTATGGCAATTCTACAAACTTAGATTGTATGCATTGAATGACTGCCCAGGTATCATGTGGATTGTCAGTTGGCAGTTTCTTGTACATCAATACACAACTAGAACAAGTCTGATCAGGATACACCAGTTCTTCAACGGAACAAGAAGTACAGCTGGAACAGTTCACACAGTCTGACATGTCATTATTGGCAGGTATGGCTGGTAATGCGAAAGCTCTAGCTGTACTCAAGATGAAATGCAGTCATGGTTTCAGGGTGGCAAATAATATTCATCCGATACAAGTAAATCAACAATTGAAGATAATACTGATGATTTTGACAGATAGAATATCCACAATTGGCAAATAATGTCATTACAACTGTTGAATTCAACCAAGAAACCTGGAACCGCCTTTTGATAATAGCATTGGTTTCTGGGCAGATTCTAGGATATGCTGGTATGAATTTCAAGTTTCATCTGAAATTCAATACTTTAAGATGCAGTATTGTGCTGCCCTCAGCCAGTACTCTCAGTAATATTGGCCAAAGAGAAAACTCTCTAACAGATGTTGAAATCCAATCTCAATTGCTAACAAAAAATACACTCAGTATAGCATTAGATAATCAAAAATTAATCAATAAATTCGCCACTTTGGATGTCATTGGGTATTATATAGATCTCAACTTGTACTTGTGTAAAGTACATCTTGCATTTCATAGGGTTCGCGGCTGCTTGGTTTAAATATTTGGTATCACTGACATGCAACTGTAGATTGAAGGCAAATACACAGGTGAACAACTGGCTCCGTATGTACAGACAGTACTTGAATATTTTGATTTTATTGACAGTAGATTACAGGGCATGAATTCAATTAATAACTCATCCAACTCTTCAATTACTTGGGAGCAACAATCTAAATTAAAAATGTTGGCAATTGACTGGTTGGTATTATTAAACCACATACAATCTATGGCACTTGACATTGAGCAGTGTTTAGGGGCGTGAATCAAGAATCAGGGCATGAAAGATCAAACACAATCATGGGAAGTCAATATGAATAATAAGCAATTTGGCGAAAATGAGAGTACAGTATTCACCAAAAATGAAAATCTGCCAAAGACCAGGAATGCCATAATTTCCAAGGTTGCAGCCATGAAGACTGGATTGACCGAAATTATCCAAATGGCAGTGACTTCATGACATCTATACTCACATTCTGAATTCTGACTCATGATACAGTGAGGAATATTTGTTGTATTGCTTATACCTACTCCTGAAAGATGTAATACGTTTCGCACCTGCCAGAAATCCACAGTACCAATCTCAATGCTGTTCACTATAGTTCCAAAACCGCAGGGGAATTCAACTCTTGAATTATTGGAACAGGCATACAGATTGCGAAAGTTTACACCCAAGCACCTCAAATATTCAATATGAAGTAATTACCATTCCTTATATATGACAGACAATGTACAGATGATTTCTTAATTTGTAATGTTGGTGCTGAGGCCATTTCATTCCTGGACACCTAGGATGTCGAAATTGTGTGAAATTCACTTGCACCATGATATCACAATTTATAATGATGCATTCGATCATATTGGCAATGTAATATATTGCTTGGCAACAAAAAACACTTCTTGGCAAGATCATCTGTTCTTTGCTTCAACATGTGTACACCAAAAGCCTTTCAAATATTACTCCAAAGTAATGTTGGAGATGAGAATGATTTTTATTACAACATATACCTAGATTCATTAAGGACGTTACAATTATTTAGGAAGTGGACCAAGGCTCAAGATATTATTCCTGATGACATGGGTTCCTCAATTATCCAGCACATGAAGACATTCATAAAACTATTGACAAGGAATACTGTATCTTAAATTCAGTCATGATTGACGGAAAATTCCATATAATACTGAATTCCACTCACTGCCCCTCTAAACCTGTGTCCGGGTCCATGCTATTCACTTATGATCATTGCAATTTGTTTGGTGATGATGGGTACTATTCACCTGCAAATATGGTGGAATGCACACTTCAATGTTTGTATCATGCAGAATGTATTGTAACGGCCACTACACTGAAGTTGAATTTGCCTTCAAAGGTATCTATCAATTTGGCACAAAATAATTCGAGTTGTATTGATAATTATTCTCACCCAATGGTGATCAGCAGGACTTTCTGAAGGACTGATGAAATAGATTGCAGGTGGCAACAGAAAATGAAGAATATTAAGTACACTGATCTGGCCAATATAGTACCAAATACTCTCTTCATCATGCCACACATGGATGGCATGGACACTAGCTTTTCACTTTCCTTGGATGTTACAGGGTTGAGGGAGTGAAAAATAACAGGTGAAACATGTGCAGAAACCGTGGTAATTTGACTGTTTACCTGAAACAATCCTAGTCTTTTGGCCAGCAATACAGTTCAAACAGATTTTTCGGCCTCTAATAACAATTTTGTCATCCAAAATCAAGTTGAGAATATCAAGCTATACAGAATGGTCAAGGTTTGTCTATTTCTGGTAATGTGACAAGGCAGTGAAACTCTCTAGATAATTCAGAAGGTATCACACTGTCAAAACTTGCAAATCAATGCCATGGGGTATAGGTCAAAAATGGAAGAGACAGTTCAAGCATCCTTGTCAGTCTGTAAACATGGTCGTATTGCTGCTTCAAAATTGATGAAAATATCACCACTGCCAACCTCTTCATCGAAAATCAATCTCCCAGATGGTTAACACGAAGTCATCAATATTAAACAGCTTGGTAGGTATATCTATCACTCTGGCAAAAATAATGACCGTTCAGCCAAAACCAAATCTGATACCGACAATTGGCTCTAGTGGAATCGTTACTTGGATGATCCACACTATCATGAAAATCAATTCAAGGTTGATAACAAGGATCATTTGAATCTATGCGATGTTTCTGATTGCCTTGATGGGGCAGAACAGCAACATATATATGCCCCCTTGAAATCGCAGACGGTAGTAGATCTGTTGGGAAGTTGAAACGTACAGTCACTCTGGTTGTTGCCAATACCAACACCTGTGATCATGCAAGAAATACGAAAATCACTATGGAATAATCAACTCTAGAGTGTGTATCAGTATTTGATATGCCTTTTGGTTTTCTGATTGTTACAATGGAGCGTATCATTTATTATGTAATTTTCTTGAACATTATGGGAGAATTGTTCATATTTAGATATGTATAGTGATCAAACTGTTAATACAGTATATCAGAAGAACACAAATGCTGGACTCATTCAGATATGGTATATACAATTTTCAAGATAGGTCTGAAAATCAGATATGGTTAACATAAACAAATGGTAGGGAATGATGAGACAATAAATATAGTTAAAACTACAATGGTTGGGGTGAATGATGCATACCACAATATACCAGATGGTACCGCCGCACAATATTATATAATATTTTGAATATCTTACTTCTACTTGTGAAATCAAATTACAATGTTGCGATTCAAAATAAACGTATTATACTTTTGATATTGTACATGATTGAAGTAAGATTTGTATTTGTTCATATCGTCAATATTCATCACTCAGTTGATTGAATCCAGGAATTCAAATATCACATATGGATTATTTTGCACCAGTTTTTGGAACCATCTAATAACCCAAAAATTTCGGCATTTGCAAAATATCCTGTCAACCCAGACAGTGATTTCTGGTTCCATTGTATGGCAACTCATACGGGTGATTGAGAACTAGTTCTGTTGCAACCCTAATCTTGACGACAATTTGTCCATTGAAACCTGACAAAACACTACCAACATTGTCATCGATATGCTGTCATATGCTATGATCAATCCACACTCTGCATTAATCACTTTCTTCAACCCAGCTGGTCAAATCACAAATATCATCAAAAACTCACCCCAAATCACTTTCTACAGCATTGTCACTATTCTCCAAGAAATCCATGGGGCCTTGGGTGAATACTTCAGAAATGAATGATATTCTATATTCCCTTTGATCAATTGTTTGTGTGAGGCAGCAAAAACAGGCACAGGGGTCCGGATTGGTACTCCACTATTCAAGAACTTTTGAACAAATGAGGTCAATCTGAAAGTGGATTGATGGGACGAAGAGAATTGCCTCGTGAATGGCAGCACAATACAACCCACACTATGTAATGCTGACCCACTGACACACCAACAACCGCACCATTCTGATCCAATTATCAATCAGTCAAATACAATAAAGCTGTAGATGACATCCAAGAAAAAATTGTCGTTCTCAAAGCCTGTGTAAAACCAACAATACACCACTGTATCCTCCTAGCAGTATTCATAATCATGACAAAGATATTACGAAAACCATCAACAATGGCCTGTAATATGACATTGACTCATATAATGTAAATATATCAGACAACTCATGTGCAAATGGCAACAAGGAGGATGGATAATGCACTTCTCCGAGCAGATATCCAAACAGTTATCAAAGAACAAAATGGCTTAATGAAGCTACCCACATCCAGCAGATTGAATGATTAACAGAATGATAAAGACAACGTGAAGGACAAACTCCAGAGAAACGAAGAACATATATACACAGAAGCCAATATCCAATCTGTGCAAAAGAAAGTATGGAAGTCTGGAAAACAATGAGGCATGACAAGAATGGAAGTGAAATAGCC
This sequence comes from Trichophaea hybrida, assembly GCA_015178995.1. Lineage (NCBI taxonomy): Eukaryota > Fungi > Ascomycota > Pezizomycetes > Pezizales > Pyronemataceae > Trichophaea > Trichophaea hybrida. The sequence goes on from WHVE01000285.1 coordinate 75,433, forward strand.
CACGATTTAGCCGATGATTGCAAGGAACTGAGGGGATGGAAAGTCTAGTAGGCCCTGAAGATTGCCGGAAAACTAATTACAATTGAAGCAAAATTCAATCAGCTACAGTATGTGGTTAAAGGTCACCAAATGGTGGCCTTGGTACAACTGATACTATACTTTCACAAAGTCTCTGGAGCAGTTACACAGAATTCCTTGAAAACCGAGGTAGAAATGCTGCATTTAAACTATAAAAACGCACCCTAATGGGCAACCACCAAGAGGGAACACCTGCAACAAAAACAAAGAGACAGAAAATTCTTCCAATATGAGACACCATGCAAAACATAAGTTGCTTGTATAATGTTGAACGCAAAAGCACATATGGACACAAAATATCTTGGTCTGTTCAATGAGAAGAGTAACCCACTACAGCAGAATCATCTTCAAGACAACCAATTCAACAATGTGAAGTTGTCTGCAATGTGTAATACACAGATATGGGATAGAACAGTGGAAACGACATCAGGCTGGTGGAAAGAAGGTTACACAAAGCCCAGCAACCCCATAAGCCACACAGATTGGAACATCTGCAGGTAATTTCAATCCCACTCGAATGGATTGAAGTGCAGTTCAGGCAGAATAATAACTGCAAAAGATCCTAACTGTTGAAGACAAGGAGGATGGTAAATATACTGTGGGGATTCAAGGCATTGTGCACAATATCAGCCAAGCAAGTTGAAGGCAGTGACAGGTTGGATAGAAGTAACACTATTGAGGAATTCAGGAACAGAGAAAGATGTGGAGAAGACAGTTGAAAACTAAGTAGAGTTGGGAAAAGTTTAAACCAGTGCAATACAGATGGCCATTGCACAGGGCACTATTCATCATTGTCACATGCTGATCCTACATCTGAAATTTCGCTGTTTTCAATTCAATGTTGTAAAATATAAAAATCTTCAATATCACAGAAGTATCTTGTTGTAAAAAGTTTGGTGACAATCAGGGATAAAATGGTCAGCAAACATAATTTGATGCACTGCAAAGCCACCCGAATAGCATTTTTCAACAAGGAATCTACTTGCCATTATTAGCAGGAACAACAACAATTCAAGGAATCAAAAGCACTAGAATACATAGATCAAAAATTGATCAAATCAGGAAAAATAACATCCATGATTAGGATGCACAAAGGAAAACAAGTACACCAAATGCAACTACAAGTGTTCATCACCAAATTGGGACATTAGCACCTTATTCCAGAATGACAATGTTTACATGTTCATGATGTAATAGTGCTATTTCCGGCTTGCAGTAATGATTTTGAATGTAGTCATTGCCAAGCATTCTGCCAAACCACTTCTGCATATCAGTGTAGGGTAATCATTTGGAAACAGCAACAGCCCAGGTAAAATCTTATCACACATCTATTTGCTAACAGTATCACTATATATAGAACCAATATAGTAAGAAAAACTTGAAGTGTATGCTGTTATACTGTACAGAATCCAAAAATTATTGGGAATTCAGAACCTACAATCAATGTCCCTCTAAGCAGTTATCTCCAAATTGTATTCCAATTTTCTATATATGTTGTCCCGGATAATTGCAGTGATACTACCACGCTATCGTCACTACTGTCATAAAATTGAGCTACATTAAAATTTTCAGCTGCCTTGAATCAATTTATAGCCTGTTATGGGAAATTCTTCAAATTTGGAAAGGATAAATAGAGAAGAATATGTTGAAGGGATTTATTTGGTCATCCTTCTCCCAATATGGAGCATACATTCATTTTGCCCTAACAGCCGAAAGAAGCCGACAATTTGGTATCCATTTCCGAGATCTCAATTTAAAGAACAATGGAAGATCATAATCCACTGCCATTGATTCAAGAAATCTTGCTGTGACTCCTAAAGACCCATTACAAAACCAAGTTAAATTTCTCCGATGCATATAATATATTCAGAATTATGTATGAAAATAAATGGAACATTGCCTGAAGAACTCAATATAAACCATTCAAATCATGAGTTGAGGAATTTGGACAAACCAATACCGCAGCATTGTTTCCTAAGTTGATTAATGACTAGCTTCAGCGGTTTTGGAATATATTCTGTATAGTCTGTTAAATTCACATCCTTATCTGTGGCAATAATTTGAAGAAGAAAAAACTTTTTGAGCAGTATTGATATCTGTGAATGCAGCCAGTCTATACATCACAGCTGATATGAGCAAATTGCATAAGAAGGAAGTGAAATACCTTGAATTGAGTGTGAGGTGAAACTGAATTAGCATGGACCTAGAGAATGTCCCAGCTGTCAAAAACAGGAAAGCACTGGAGAAACCTCAAAAATTCCGACCCTTTTTGCGCATTGCCAACTTCTATTGACAGTTGATACAGAATTACCCGACAGTAGTACAGCCACTGACAAAACTCACAAAAATGCTAGTATCTTGTTACTAGCTATACAATCAGAAAAAATATAATCTCCAAACTGACATAACTTACATTACCAGACCCCTACTAGTCTATGTAGATTACCAAAATAAAATTGTTCTAGAAACCGACACGGCAAGTAATGGATTCGTTGGAATTCTGACTCAATATGATGAAATATTGTATATTATCTAGTAGACATATTTTCCAAAACATATTTACATGCCAAAGACCATTACAAAATTCATGATGAAGAATCAGGTATAGTTAACAGTTGATATCCATAGTCTGCTAAGTACAATGATTCAGCACACCCAATCATCATCCTCACTTACCACAAGATACAGCAGTATTCCATAATATCCAACATATTGAACCAGTGGCAAATCAGGTGGTCTGAATTTGTCTTCCAGTTGAGATTGAATATTTCCTACATACCAGAAATGAAAGACAGCAATCCAATATACTTACCAACATATCAGAAGATATTGCTCTGAAGTGGGGAGCAGAAAAAACCAAGTAAATGGAGCTAAAACCAAAAATTTTAATAAAAAGCTATACAAAACCTTAATAGTGGCATTTGCATGGATATTGAACTTGAATGACAAATCAATATGGGCTGAATAACTGAAAAGTTGGGTAAACTGGTAGTGTCAGCAAATTCTATATATCATCAGTGCAGGGCAACATATGCATAAAGAACAACTGTTCAATATCACCCAATCCCAAACCCTGGCGACAGGCAAAAACAAACTGAATGGGATTCACTAATTCAACAATTTTCTGATTGTGGGACACCCAGGATCAGCAACAAACCATGACCAGCTAATTGAAGCAATTCCTGGAACCAGTTGAGGAAGGATGTAGACCACTACATATAAATCGGCAATACCTGCTAGTTGATCCTGGCAAACTACAGTAAAACTCATGGCTTCTTATGACAGTTTGAAATACTTGACATAACCATTGCAGGATCCGAGTTTGCACTTTGTAGTCGGACAATCAGAAAGTGATGCATTCAATACAGTATGGGTAGTGGTTGACCACCTACTGAAAATATGACATTTGGTGGCTAGTATAGACAAAGTGGATTGAAAGACCCTGGGAGAAATGTTGGTCAAAGCTGTGTTCTGACTACATGGACTGCCCAAAACAATAGTATTGGATAAAAAACAGCAATGTGCACCAGAATTCTGAAGCATGTCTGTGAGAGACTGGGTATTCAGGGAAGACTCTCGACTGCATGTAATCTTCCAACTGATAACCCAACTTAATCAGTTAATACAGTAATAGAACAGTATCTATGAATTTTTTGGATCATCAGGAGGTTTGGTGGTTGCCATGAGTGGAATTCGAAGCTAACAAGCATACCATGGAGAAAATAAATTGCTCAACATTTTTGGACCAATCCAGCTTGCACCCACAATGCACTGTTGTCAAACACATAATTGAAAACTTTGACCATGTTCACAAGCTTAACACCCAGCAGATTGATCCAATGATAGAGGCATTTTTCTGCAAACAGAGGGCAAAAATAACAAGAGCCTATGCTGTGCAGTGCAAACAGACCAACAAGTTTCAAATAGTCAGCATACCATTGGAAATTGGAAACAAAGTATGGCTGGACACATGAAACATATCCACCACCTAACCAAGCAAGGATCTGAATAGAAAATATATAGGACTCAATAAAGTCACTCAGGTCATCAGTCCCTGGGCTCTATCAAATTGAATTACCTGACCAGTTATACATCCATGACATTCAACCAATACTTGCTTGGTTGGTAACAGCCACTCAAGATCTTCTCATGTTTCAAGAGTATATGCCACCACCAACCGTGATGGTGTATGGTGAGGAGGCAAAACAGTTTGAACAGGGAGAGGATTCCTTCATTTTCTAAAGGCAATTGCAGTAGAATGTCAAGTGAAGGGGATATGACAAACATAGTTGGAACCTTCAAGTTAACGTGGATGATCTTGAAGCTATCAACATGTTTCATGCTGAACATCCTGGTCAGCGGGGCTCAAGAATCACATTGGTACTCTGCATTGGATGGGCAATCTACTGTAATGGTTGTACAGAGTAAGAATTGATGGTTGAGAGATAATCAGTGTCAAATAGAGGAGTTATGACTTATAAGAACAAAATATAGTTTCAAGTCGAACAAAGCTGGTTGTGAATGGAAGGAATCAGGTTTTGAATGAACGGAACCAGGTTTTGAATTAGAAGAATCAGGTTTCAAAATGAACTAGAAATCGTGCAATAATAGTGTATAATGCTGGCAGGAGTTTGGATGTTGAAATCAACCAGTGAATTCTGCATGAACTGGGTATATACTTGTCAGGCATTGAGCTGAGGACAAGTTCCCTTCTTCACGCATTCTCTAGTCTACAAATCAATCAAATAGCTTCGGCTTCTACTTCTTTCACACTTGGTTATTCTTGATTCCGTTTCTTACATACTCTCCTTGCTCTTTAGCTTGAGGCCATTCCAGATTCATTATAACGCCTTTCAGCTTTTGGATTTTTGTTACCCTTCAAAACTCGAGACCTGAACCCTCAAAACCCAAGTCCAGAATCGCAAATACCCAAGCCATGAATTCTTGGTGATTGAACCTAACCCTTTTCAAACCTAGCCTCGGTTTGATCAGACTTGGATGAATCAACTGCATTTGCAACACAATATAGTGTATCGATTGTGAATTTTTATTGAATTCTGATCATTCTATTGGTTTTATTTGTATTGATGTTGTTGTTGTTGTTGTTGTTGTTTATCTATATATTTATGCCAGCAAGAGTATGACAGAATACTTGACACACACCCCACCTCTGTGCAAGCCAGTTAGATGGTAGAGCTCCAGTCTATTACCCTCTCTTTCTGTGAACGAAAGCCATGAAAATATCTCACCCCATCTAACTTAAAATATTACAACAGAAGGAAGGCACAGAAAAACACAAGATAAAGATAAAGATAGGTACAACTGACCTGCATACTTCACAAAGGCAGAACCTCACAATATTTGAGGCCTTTAGAATGGCCATTCCCACCTTGTAACATATCACCATGGAAAACTGCTCCGATATCTGTGGCTGCCAATACCTGCCCATTGTCCGGCCCATTGCCATTCCCACCATTTTGCACTATTCCCGATACTGGTGTATCTCACCGCTGCAGTGGCGAATATGACATGGCTGTGTCTGGGCTATAACTCCCAGGCAATAACATCCCCAGTCATCCTGCAAGAGTTTCAAGAATATTAGGTGATCTCCGGTCGGTACATGGCGGATTCATAGTCAGTAGAATCGTAATGCTAATGACTTTGTGCATACTATTGTAATAGATCTCTTGGCGCCAGCCTTGCCCTGCAGTCTGTAGCCAAGCAATTTGCTGTATTTGTGGGCCGTCCAGTTTGCGATAGCTGATAATGTTCACTTGGACATCTATCAAGCTCTATTTGAAGGCTGAATCGATAGCCACTCTGTTACCATGTATCGATTTGTATCTTGGACCAAGTTCGCCTGACAGTCTGCGGTGTTGTTCCCAGCAATGCTGGTGTACTCCAGCACCCAATGAATGTCAGATGCACTGCCTTGGATGAGGAGGGGCTGTGCCCTTTGATTGATTTGTGTTGCAAGTTACTCACTTGGGCCACCATCCAGATAACCAGTACATCAAATGGTGGCATATAAGGCACACAAGATTGCAACCATCTTCATTTGATATCATTGCAATGTATCCTGCTGCTTGAACATATCCCAAACGGCAAGTTGGAACATCTAAGATTCAGCATCAAAGACAGCCATATGCACATGGCATTGAGATCTGCGCTGTGTCCGGCATCTGTTTCAGAGATTTAATCTTGCTGAGGTTCTCACTGAGCCATTGTCGGGGTATGGTGCATCTGACCATTAGATTTAACCCCCACTCCAATGGTGGCTTCTATCTGGTTTGCCCATCACCGTACTTTTCTCATTCTTGTGGGGTCATCATTCATCAAAATGGTCTGAAACACTGGTTTTTTCCCTGAACCCAACATGCTGACCATTTGAATTGTCCTGTCATGCACATGCTCTGTCTTGACTACTAGTCATATTGGTGCACCAGGCAACAGGTTATTTTGCAGCTATATTCATTTGCAGCTGTATTCATTTGCCTGTCATGTTGAGTAGGTTTTGGTTGAGTAATTTCCTGAATGTAAAGTAGTGCGGATGATTGTGGTGGATCAATATTTTGATGGAATAGACTGATTTGTCGCATTTTGGTGTCAATTACTCTATGCTTTGAACATTTGCACTGAGTATTCGGTCATACAGCTTATAACTGTGTTTAGCTGGCATATAATTGTTTGAAAAGAAGGCCACAGGAGGCATAATACACTGATCATTTTAGTGTAAATTGTATTACTACTCCGGTTGAAATATTGTATAAGATGTTTGCTTCCATGACAATTTGTTCAGTGTAATCCAAATCAGCCAACATGGAAGCATTTATATATGCTGTTGTCAGCTTCGCATACTCTCGCTTTTTATCTTTTTCCCCTGAGAATGGATTCAGTGTCTTTGTCTATATAGTCAATGGTTAGACAACTTAACTGTAGTGTGTAATATACCATCAATAAAGGTTTGCAAATACTAGGGGGGTTGGTACATCCATATGTTTGTTAGATGCCTTCCATTGTATGACTAATTGTGCTTTTTTGGATTGATTGTCATTCTGTTTACCCCTATTATGAATTAATGATTCTTCACTTCCACTTGATGAAATTCGCATTTTTGTGATTTTTAATATGGACCACTGCTGTGGAAGTTTTCATAACTGCCCATGTGGGTTGCTGGTGATCCTTCGGATCGTGGCTGTATATCAGTAGGTCATCCAAAACAGCTGCACAGCATCAGTCCAAAACTGGGCACAGGGCGGCATGAATGAATCATTGGTAGAACTCAATATATTGGCCCATCTGAATAGCATGATCAGAGCTCAAATCGTTCGTAGCAGATGCTGCATTCTCTGTGGCTTTTGTTACCTTTAACAATTTTGATCACATTTTAAACATTCCTGGTGTCCAGTATATTATAGATGAAAGCTTTGAAAAGATTTTGCAATGATACCTAGATCACAAGTAATGGAAAGCAGATCGTAATTGATTTTATTTCAATAGTCCTTTATCACGATAGAGTTGTAATCCGCCATTCAATTTGGATGCAAATGATACTGGTGCCCCACAGCATAATGATGATGATCATATGAATCTTTTTGATATATGCTTTTTCATTTGATTCTTTGGAACTTGGGGCTTTTATTGTGAGATACTGAAAACTAATTCAAATATCAGAGTAAATACCACCTGGAGTTGGATTTCATGATCTTTGGGTTTGTAGCATATCAGTTTCCCAGCAATTACCTTCATGAATAATGAAAGAAATCAATTATATTCTTTGTATTGAGTATTAGCAATGCTTCCAAATTACCGGTTTGGTCCAGTTCTGTGTTTGGAATCGCACGAAACTGGAACAGTACATATTGTTTTGTTCCCAACCTGGAACCGAACCGAACTGGCTGGGTTTTGGCAGCTTGAATATCTGAAATTCTTGCTACAATTAGGTATTTGAGTTCTGATTGGATCGCGCAATGTTCTATATGTTGAATCTGCACTTTTAGACCCTCTTTCACCTCTCACAAGGCGATTCGAGATACGATCACTATTCATTTGGTTGTTGTGAAATACATCCTAAAATTCGGCAGAAAGCGACTATATTCCACAGCAACTCAATGAATACTGATGTTATGGCAAATTTGAGAGCGGTAGGTCGAAGAGCGTCAAATACTGCATAATCTACATAGAGAACATGTCGCAATCCAATCACATCTCAAATCCTGAATAGGGTCTGAAAATATGGCATTATTGGGGCTGATGAAAAATGACGTGCTGCTGCAGGTCAATCCAATGAAAACCCGATCAGTTCCGGTTTGAGTCCTGGTTGGAACCACTTCTTATTGGGCGGTTCAGTTTCTTTGGGGTTCCAGAACCGGACCGGTGTCCTCGGATCTGGTGCCAACCTGGTCCATTGCCCTGTCACCTGAAACCGTTTCTAATACGATTTGTGTTTAGCTTCAGTTATACATTATTCTTATGGATCATTCAACACCAAGGACATATTGATTTCATTCAAGTTCACAGGATATACCTTCAATATTTTCTCGTTTTTATATTGCATTAAGGGTATTACAGCTATCATATATTGGTTCAACCTTTCTTTGTATGGATCATCTTTTATTGATATACTGTGAGCCTATCCCCATATGCTCAAATAATGATTGCAATTGTGTTGACAGCAATTTCTTTCAAAACTGAATTATCTTCTACCAAATGCATCTGAAATATTATTCTGTTGTTATTCAACATGTACTAGTAGAATTGGAGAATGTTCTCTGTTGGTAATATATGCTGGCAATGCTTGCTGATTTGCTCATGATTCCAAAACAAACATCCCCATGATTGGAATTGTCACTGAAATGATTGGATGGGCATCAATTACCTCAAACTTGAAAGAGGTATGAATGTTGTTTTTCTTTGAATTACGATTGCGAACAAAATCTTCATTCCTGAATACTATTGTTAATGCTCTACAATCCATTGATACATGTGTTTCAAGTGATTTGTCTGCGATATTGAATATTCATTTCACCAGAAAATGTTCACATTCAAAAGAACACTCATAAATGTCTATACTATTAAATGAAATCTGCAAAATTCCAAATCTTTATTTCACATTGATTCAGAAAGAACATTTCTAACCAGCACAATAGCCATTGTGATTGTACCAGTTCATGCTTTTCCTGATTCCAATGTCATTCATTGTTTGTGTCCCAGATAGTGTTGTTGGTTACATGTAATGATTTCCACTGGAGGTGATGCTTCCGTTATGTTCCTTGGACTGCTTACCTCAAAGTGTCCTGAATTTCCACATGATACACACGTCCCTCTTTACCACCAGTGATTTGATTGCTGTCTATAAATCTTTTGTCTCTTGACTTCTGAAATGTGCAATGTGGCAGGATTATCACAACCAAATATCCTTGCTGACAGCGTAACCTCATAGGCAGAAGTATTGTAGGTCATAAAATTTTTTCTTTTGGATTTTTTTGACCTCATTTGGGACATCATTTCTACAGTGCTGTAGTGTTAGCAATGTTTCCAACCTGTTGAATTGGTTACAGGTTTGGGTTGGAACTGGAATCGAACTGTTGGAATGGGTTTTGCCAACTCAAAACACCAAAATACACCTGAAACTTTGTTTTTGGTGTGTTCCATCTCTAAAAACTGATGCTCCAATTGAGCATTGGGGTGATAATCAGATCACATAATGTTCTAAATGTAAACCATGCCATTTATCGAGATCTGTCTCTGATCTGAGTCCAATGTGAAATGCAATTAATATTTGTTGAACTGCTGCAAAAATGAGCAATATAGCATTGTCATTTCACTGGGAAAGAATCTATATTACTTGTATTGTCCATTAGAGACCGGGACGTGAAAGAGCACCAAAAACTGCATGTTTTCTGTCTAGCATATTTTGTAATCCAATGAAAACTCAAAATCTTGATACGGGCCGAATGTAGTAGTATGAATGTATGATAGTGAATTGTCTCTGCTAAGCAATGATCATATCTCTGTCGCCTCTAACATAGTGGGTGTGCAAGTTTCCCAATCCGGCCCATGCCCTCTGCAGAACCACATCTGAAGTCAATTCCTATCCTATCTATATTACATATCTCCTACACATTTGATATACATATCAAAAAACAATTATTTCATAAAACAAACCCGCAAGGCCAAACTGTGAGACCTCGACATCGCGGCATATAGGGTATACTCCAATGATGATCAAAGAAACAAAATCCAACAACATGCAATGGCTATCAACTGAGTGGCAAGGTGTAACCCCTGCCCATGGACATCACAGTTTATATCCTTCGTTTTTCTGTTTAAGTTTTGTTTCTCCCAGACTGTGTGATTTTTTGTTGTTGGGAAGCATTTGCATTGGTTTTGAGAGATTGGCAAATGGTTCCCAGGTTATTTCATTGTTGTCATAGCCATCCCATCGAATTGATACTTGTAGCAGCCGTTGACGCCTATTGCCTTCTCATGCAAAATAATTGCTTTCAGAACATATCCATGCTGAGGTGTGCGGTATTCATCTTCTGCAGTGCATAAGACAGGAGGAGAATACCGTGCAAATGAAGAATCAGTAGTGTACCTCACAAGTGTACTGATATGTACTGTATTGTGAATTCCCATATCGGCTGGTAAGTTCAAATTGACTGCATTCGGCACCGGCAACTAAATGATTATCCAAGGTTGAGACCATGGGTGTTGTAATTGCCGCCAATGCGGGTCTTGGTTCGCATATATGATCATCAGGTCTTTCGTATTCATAATTACATGGTCACCAATTCCCATGGTGCATAGCCTCCATCACATATTTGCTACCGCCATTTGACCATCCTGAAGCTTTTGCAGACAGTCCAGGAGATCGAGAAATGAACCTTGCAATCATTTGACAAACTCTGCACCATCAAAGTTCTGCCTTTCATCTCATTGGACTGCCACCAAATCCAGTGGAATTTAAGATTCATATATCAAATGAAAATCAAAAGAACTCCAATTGGTGGACGAATGTATATAAATCTTATGTGTGTTCTCCACCCGTTGTAGCATAATATTGTATCCAGCCTGCTGTTCTGTGGTAAAGGCCAGCAGAAATGCTGGAACCAGTTCATTCAAGATCTGTATTAGTTCATCTGTTTGTGGGTACACAGCTGATGAGATTGCTAATGTAGAATGCAACTGACTACTCATTGCTGTCCAGAAATGTGATGTGAAATCGTCATCATGGCTGCTGATGATCTCATGTAGAATGCAGTGAATTAGTCTGATAGATTCTCATTATCATTGGTCAAAACGCAGGGCATCAAGCATTTGTGTACATCGTACCCAGCGAGGAGGTTTTCAAAAGTGATCAACAAAGGTAAAAATACAGTTGTTTTCTCTTGTTGAAATTGGTCCATCAATGACAAAATCCACTTGTGTATGTTTCCACCAGCCCTTTGCAACTGGCAGCAGTCTCCACAAGCCTGTAATATTCTCAGCCCACTGAACAATCTGTGCAAATGTGCCACATGCTGGAGTATTCTTTTATACTTCCATCCATATCGCAGGCCAGAGCAATTGTTGAAAAGCGCCAATTGTTTATGTGTTACTCCAAAGTGCCCACCCACGGTAGTGTCATGTACTGGTCAGATAATGCGGTTGGTTACAGTAGTTGAGATTTACCGATGGCGTGTCTGATTCTTGTGGCGATCAGGGGCATGTTTCGGAAGGTCAAGGTACTGCAGGCCGTTATCAAAGATGAATCGATCACAACAAGTTGAAGCCCTCTATATAGTTGTTGGGGCGGATGATGTTTGTGGCTGTACGAGATTCTCAGACGGAAGTATTGGCACAATGTCCTGTCTCCAAGTGTCAGTACTGGTCCCTGATGGCACTATGGTAAGCCACTTGGCTGAGTCCTGTTCGACCGATTGTGTTGGCATTGCACACATCAAAAGTGAAAAGAGTCAATATTCAACAGAACATTCATGTCTGTGTTCATGTCATCTGGTTGACGAATCGGCAGCTAGGTTTTTTGGCATATGGGATGAAAGTGATGTCCAAAATAGAATTTTGTGTGGTGGCGAAACACATCATCTGGCTTGCAGTCAACATGAGCAGTATGTGTTGGAGCCGCTATACAGCACAGTGTGTATATACCATATACTGCTTATAAGAATGAAGATAGTAGTATGAATTGATCACTGCCTTGAGGATGGCTAGCAGCTGTATGTCATACATCGGATATTGTCTGTTGGCGCCATTCAGCGTTTGACTTCAATGAACGATTCCCTCACCCCTCCAATTGTTAACATTTCCAACAGTATTGCTCCCACTGCTTATTTGCTGAGATCACAATACAGTACCTATTCGCCTTCTAATTCAAACAATGCTGGCACTGGGGCGTGGGCAATAGCCTCTTTTGATGTATGGAAAGCCTTCTCTGCCTCCAGGGTCCAGGGGAAATGTCTGGTTCCAATGACCTTCAGCGATACCTCATCACATAGGCTTCCCATCTTGACTCCCTGATGCAATTTGCACATACAGTGCACTGCCCATGGGAAATGAGTATAGTGGCGAACGAATTGGCCATAGTTGTCCATCAGTCCATGGACACCCGGAACTTCCTTGTGACTGCCAGGCCGAAGCCATTTAGCTATCATGTCTGTTTTTGACTCCACTGTGTATATTCCTGCTAGGTCGATTTGGATACCCCAAAGCTCAATTTCATTTCAGAACCTCTTGCATTTCCACTGTGTCTATTTCAGGCCCATATTCAGCAAAAGATCTGGCTCCATTTGCACTTGATGTATATGTTTATTTTACTTCGAACTAGAAATGGTAATATTATCAATATATGCAGGTAAAGAGACTCATTCGTACGTGTAGAAGTGAATGTTCTTGGTGATGCAGCTGAAGTCCCGCCAAAGTTAACTACAGGAGCGGCCCGCAGAGCCGCACAAATGCAGCAGTGTTGCACCCAAACATGGCCACCTGCACCACAACCTTCCCCAATCATCTTCGAGAAACCACTCGAAGAAACAAAACATCATCATCAAAAACAAACATACCTCTGCGAAGTGACCATCCAAATGAACGAAAAAAAAGGTTTCCTGTCTCGCCGCCTCGACTGAGAAACAAACAAACAAACAAACAAACAAACAAAACTCCCATTCCAAAAGAAACTTTCTTCTCACGCCTGCTTCATCATCACTTTCCTCTGTGTATTTGGCCGCCCACCTGATTCCTTCCAATACTGCTTCACTGTCTTTTTTGCTTTGTCATATTTTCTTCTGGTTCCCATGTGTTATCCTTCTCGTCCCAGCCTTCCCATTTCACTTCGTATTCCCAGCCGGTTCAATCAGATCTTGACTGGTGATTTGAAATTGATTCGACGACATAACTTGTTCCCGCACGGCGTGTCCGTACCGGACGAGGTGGCGGCTGCCATGCGATCCTAGAATTATCTGTGCGGTCAATTTTGGGCCTGCTGACATTGACTGTGTCATGGATCATCATGTCGTTTGGGAGGACCAGCTCGACGGTGTTACCACGTATTCTGAGCATCTCATATGGGCCGATGTACCGATGTACTTGTTTTCGGCGCCTAGGATTGACGTTGGCATAAGTGATTGGCAGATCCTTCGTATCCAAAAATGCCTTCGCACCGGCGGTAATTGCGGGGTCGATTGGGCTTCGTGACTTATTGGCTTCGGCCATCTGTTGATATTGAGCATCGTGGAGCTCATCCCTGGCAACTCCCAAAATACGCTGTAGTCGTTCGACGAATTCACGGCATTGCAAGGTTTTCCCCGATTCTTGGGCCTGAGGCCTTTGGAGATCGGCAAGTAAGTCCAGCGGCGAAGGAGGATCATAACCTTGATCGAGTTCGAATGGCGTCTGTTTCGTTGCACGATGTACGGAGGAATTTTAAGCATTGTCCGCCAATGGGAGGTAGTTGTCCCAATTGGCCTGATCGTGAGGTTCGAAACCTCGCAAATAACGTACGACCGTCTTGTTTGAATTCTCTGAGTGAACATCCGTTTCCGGGTGGAACGCTGTTGACATGAGAAGCTTTATCTGCAGAATCCTCGCAACCTCTCTCCAGTAGTCTGCTGTGAAGCGTACATCGTGATCTGATACAACCTCCTGTTGCACTCAGTGCAGGTGGACGATATCGTCGAATAACATGTGTGCGAAGGCTGGGGTGTCGATCGTGTTCTTACAGGCTCGCCAATGTTCTCCCATGGTCATGTGGTCGACAAAAGTTACGATGCAGTTGTGGCCATTGTCTGAGGTCGGCAACTCCGTGATGAAGTCAATGCCGATTCTCTGCCCGCGGCCTTTGTCTATAGGAAGTGGTTGCAGGAGGTCCATTGGTAGCCTGCTCCGGTGGTTGGTTTGATGGCATAAATCGCAACCAGCGACATACCGCTGGGTATCGCGCCATTTATTCTTCCAGAAATGTCTGTCATTCATGCATAAGTATGTTCGATCTGCACCCAAGTGTCCCCCCGCTCGCGTGTCGTGGGCCTCATGGAGAATTCGTCTCCGCATCGTCTTTGAAATACACAGCTGACCTCTTTCAGCATTCTTCTCCGCCTCTCCTTGTTCCTCCATATTTTTTTGCCCTGATTTCTTCATTCTCCTTTACCTTTGTTTCTTCATCTCCGTGTTTCTTCCTTGCCCCTACGTTTTTCTCCAAGTCTTTCTTTTTCAAATCTCCACGTAACCACAGTAGGCCATTCACTCCCAAATAGAAACATTGTGCTGACACCCATGATTTGCGCTCCTTGGTCGATGCAGTGGGCGGCGGAGGGGACTGATTCGGGTTAGCCAAGAAATGTGCGATAGGCCTGAACCATTTGTCATCAATTATGCCCGCCTTGATATCTTCAATCCATTCTCCGGCTGCCATAAGTTCAAGTGCCATTAGATTGCAACGCTCACGTCGGAAGTCTGGGCGGCGAGATAACGCATCCGCAACCGGATTCTTGATTGCCGGGACATGCCTGACCTTCCAGTCAAAATTCTGGAGAACCGTCAGGATGTCCATCTGAACAACGGTGAGATGTGGTTTTGTGAGGATCCAACATACGGTCACATGGTGTGGATGTATCAAAAATGGCCGCTCGGCCCCGTGTAGGTTGAACTTCCAGTATAATTTCGCGTCTCAGATGCCCAAGAGTTCTCTGCCATACGCAGGGTATCGCGTCTCCGCATCATGTAATTTGCTGCTGAAATAACCCAGTACCTTCTCCGCCTTGTTCTGTACCTGGGGGAGCCCCGCACCCAAGGCGTATTGGCTGGCATCAACATGGAGGGAATATTTTGCTGTTGGGTCCGGTAGAGCAAGAACAGGGGCAATGCAGAGTGCCTTCTTGAGGGTGTTGAAAGCATGCTGGCACTCTTTGTCCCAGGTGAATGGAGAGCGAATGACCTTCCTCGGCTCTCCGCGTCGCCGTCCAACATCACCTTTACCTTTTGGAGGGGTGGCATTGGCGTACAACGGTATGGCAATGTGAGCGTAATATTTGATGAATTTCCTATAGTAACTGGTGAGACCCAGGAAGCTTCTGACGTCCGTTCTGTTTTCAGATAGGGGCCAATCCATGACCTCATTGGTTTTATGTTCCTGGGTGTGCATGCCATTCTTGTCGATATCAAAGCCACAGAAGTGGACTTTCTGTTGCGCCATGGCGCATTTTGCAAGTTTGGCCTTCAGACCATGTTCCGCGAGCAAGGTCAGCACCTTGCAGACATGTTCGATCTGTTCTGCCAGGTTACAGCTGTAAATCATAATATCGTCACGGTATACGATGATGAACTTTCGTTTCATTGGCTCCACAATGCCGTTCATCATGCGCATGAATTAACTCGGTGCGTTCGCCAGGCCAAACGGAAGGACCCGCCACTCGTATAAGCCAAATTTAATGGTGAAGGCTGTCTTTTGTCTAACGGCTGCTGCGATGCGAATTTGATTGAAACCGGCCGCCAAGTCCAATTTAGTGCACCAGCAGGAGCCATGCCTGAAATTGAGTAAATCCTTGATGTGTGGGAGAGAATAACGGTCCTTGACGGTTATGGCATGGACTGTGCTATAATCAATGCACATATGCAATGTACCGTCAGGCTTTGGCACAATGATACTGGTGAGCCGAAATTGCTTCGAGAGGGCTGAATCCAACCGCAGCGAATTGCGTCCTCTATCTGCTTCCGACGCTCCTCTTCTTCGCGTGGAGAGATGCGATATGGTGAGCGGATCGGTATTTTGCCATTTGGGTCCATTTTAATTTCGAAATCAGCCTGCCTGCCTTGCGGCGAATTTGCATAAGTTGGCTCGCCAAAGAGGCCCTGGAATTCGCGCAACATTTCTTCAAACTCTCCTGGTGGCCCGTCCATGGGTTTGGTGGCGACATCCCCACGGTGGTGCACTTTGATCAAAAAGGCCCGTTGCAACTGGCGGGCCGAGATGTTTTTTAGTTCCGTCTTCTGTATGATGTGGATGCCCATGAAATTGGCCTGCTCCACTATACATTCGTCAACGTCCGAGGGGCGTAAGCCTGGTAAGTAGTGAACTCGGCCATCCTCTCTTTCCTCCCAAAGGTTATCGGCGATCCACATCTTGTTACTGTCATGGTCGATTGATAACGGCGATTTATGTCGCCCATCCATCTTTGGCCTAGCACAATATCGAATCCTTTGACGTCATAGATATTAAATTCTGCATCATTGACGTATGACGAACCAAGCCATAGTTTCAATGTGACTCGTTGTCGTTTCTCTATACTGTCCTCTGCATTAACATTGGCGGTCTCCACAATCATCCATTCCGCATCTTTTGTATTTAGGGTGGCTCCTTGACGTTTCAGCTGATCCAGAAACTTCCGACCGACGTAGTTCTCTGACGCACCATCGTTCGTCACAACTCTTACTTTCTTGCTCCTCCACCATCCACGCTCGGTTTGGTATCGCACTTTGCCAGTGAACCTTAGAAGATCGACCACTGCGTCGTCCAGTTTACTTACTTTCAAGTGGCGGTAACGGGTGAAAAATTTGAATTGACTATCTGCCACATGCTTGCCACCCTTTTTTGACGATACCGTACATGATGGTGTTTTTACAGGAGGTACAGCCGCAGCTACTGACCTCCTTGACTTTTCCTCTCTCAGCATGTGAATCCAATAGACTCTCCAACTCGCTTTCCGCCTCACTGTCCGACACCTGCTTGACCTCCTTCTTGTCAGCAAGCCTACCACTCTCTTTTCGCCTGGTCGGCGCACCACCCGTTTTCTTGTCCTTGCGCGGGTGGCCAGACTTAGCTTTCTGGGCATCTTTGCTGACCAAAGCTGGTTCGAGTAACTTCTTCAACATATCGCGGTTTGGGCAGTTGAAAGAGATATGGCCCATCTGACCGCAGTTATAACAGGTCAAACCGTCGTCTTTGGCCATGCCAGTTGTGCCAGTTGTATCGCTTCTCTTGGATTCCATTTTTTTGGCTGAGGCTTTCGTTGTTGTACTAGTGTTCGCGTTGGAGCCACTTGCAGGTTGAAATTTGTTGAGAGACGTGTCCAATGCAGCAAGATGCGCCATGCGCTGCTCGACGGTTGGAGTCTAATCGCGCATGCCAATATACCGAATTCAGTCTTTATAATCTGCCTGGTTGCCCATTTCAATCTTGTATTCATAAGCGTCAGCTAACATTGCGGCTGGAATCGACTGGTGTGGGTCCAACTTCGAACGGAGGGGATGGAAACGCTCGTTACACTCTGTGACTGGTTCCCCCTTCTTCAGGCTCACCTTCTGCCATTCGCGTTTGACCAGATCCAAGGCGTTGGACAGAATATACCTAGCTTTCAACTGCGTGCAAACGGTGGACCGTTTGACAGGCGTACTCATTAGGAAACGATGCATGGCCCAGGTTGCTGCGTCGCCTTTCATCTGTAGCACTGCTTGCTCTCCCCAACCCGTGTTGCCAACCCATCTGATGGCTTGGGCTGCATTCGCGGAAGTGTGGTTCCAAAGCGAACAGGAATGCAGTGACATCATCCAGGGTTCGTTTGCCATCATACGTCGGAAGCTTAGACAATTTGACGGAGAAGCCACGGCGTCCGAACTGGCCGTGGGTCAGTTCGAAGCAGCCACGGTTTCCGGATAAGGGTGGGATCAGTTCGGAGAAGACGTTGGGCGCCGGAGTCGCATTTACTTGGTTGATGGTAAGCCTTGGAATGACGCACTCAAAAGCTCTGAACTCGGATTCAAGCTCGCTTTTCTCGGAGGAGAGACTTTTGACTTGCTGCAGCAGCACATCTTTTTCTAGCCGGAGCTGTGCGACGGCGGTGTGGTTGGCGGTGTGTTCTCGTTCTGACTTGCACTTCTCCAGCCGCCTCTCCAATTTGGCAGTGCGACGCTTCTCGATCCAGAGCTCTTCCTCCAACTCGTCTATTTCTTGGTGAGCTGCCGCTAACTCCTTGTTTGGTCCTTGAACAGGATCAGCAGCCTCTAACTCCTTTACTTTCGCGACTAAGCTTGCGTTGAGTTCGCAAACCATGGGGAATTTCTCAGCTTGTTCAAGACTCTCCAATAGGCCAGCATCGATGATTTCTAGCTGGACGACCTCCGTAGCCTTAATCCAGTTGTCTCCTTGATCATACAAGTGCCATGGGCTGTTGTCGATGATCTTCTTTCGTTCTGTAACGTATGCTGCGGTGCAAAGTTCTGCAGGTTCGAAGCCCGTGCTGGCTAAGGTAGCGAACTTGCTGCTGAACCTAATTGACTCGGCTTGGTCAATTTTGTCCTTCAAACTGACATCCTTTGTGTCGTGTGTGTCGTACGTAGCAGGTATGGTCGTGAAGTCGGGGGACACGTGTGAAGCCTCCGAGCGGCCGGCATTCCACTGGTTCGAGGGTAAACCGGGTGAATCAACGATCGTGTGGTCTTTTCGATCACTTCTGATGCTCGTGAGGCCGTCCGAAGTCCAGTGTTGCTACCAATGTGGGTAAAGAGACTCTTTCATACATGTAGAAGTGTATGTTTTTGGTGATGCAGCCGAAGTCCCACCAAAGCTATCTACGGGAGCGGCCTGCAGAGCTGCACTCCAACATGACCACCTGCAATATATACACCGACCAATTTCCACAGTTCGGGTTTGAATTCAAGCAGATGGTTTATGATCGGCATAAATTGGCCAGGTGTATGGGCAAGTTGCAACTGTGGAACCATAAACTCGTAGGTAGGCCCAATGTTGTTGAGAAGGCGATTTTCAGTCGGTCTCCCCTACAAATTGTGATTTTGTCATACCCTCAGGCAAGATCAATCTTCAAGATGTAAGATGATCCCCACCATGGCTGCACCATCTGTGTGATACAGGGCAATCAGTGTGTATCATTTTTGGTAATTCGGTTAATGGTGGGGTAGTCTACATATATTCTCAACGACCATCTTTCTTTAGTATACCGAGACCTGTAGAGCTGTATTGGCTGCTGCACAGACATATCCATTCATTCCAAAGTGCTTTGTATATTTGATTTTTCAGTTCTGCATTCTCCTTAAGCAATGGTCAGTATGGAGGTCTGTACCGTTGCTTCATATTATTTTGGTGCAACATTTCAATGTTCATATGCTGTATTCCCTGTGTCATATTGTATAACGGTTTGGCAAATAGGCCATACATCTCCAAATGTTGATCCAATTCTGAAAATCAATCTGGTGACTACACAAGCTTCGATCTAGCCCATGCTATTGCAGACCAACTAACATTTCTTTAGCTACGAGGCCATCGCTAGGACAACAGTGTTGCCTCTCATCAACAATTTCAATGCCCATTGTATATGGAGCCCCTTGAACCTCCACTTCATTCAGTTCATCATCAGGCCACAAGCCACACTGACAATGACATTGATTATGGGCCACCATTCCTCGGATATCCAATGGTATGCCATTGTGCATCATCCATATATTGTTCGTATGTTGATCGATGCTGAATATACCATGAATATCACCCACCCCACAATTTCCAAGGACAATATTGAATCCATTTACATTGTAAACAGTGAACCATAGTGTGTATGCAAACCATAGTCTTTCAGTCTGAGCTTCAGACCCACATGTTGACAACTTTCAATATCATTATCTACCTTATCATCACTTGTTTCAATGATTATCCAGCCTGTATTTCACTCCTTTAGCACCTCATCCTGCTTTTACAATTCTTTCATCCTTGATCACCATACATAATTCTCAGATACACGATAGTAATTCACAGTCCTGGCTGCTCGACAACTATATGTATTAGTCCCTTGCTTGTACTGAAGCTTCCCATTGAACTGAAGAGGATCCAAGTCATTATTATCACTGATTTTGACCTGATGGTCACAAGTAAACACATTCATTGGAGTAGGCACAATATTAGAGTCAGTTTTAGACAGTCCGTTTGAAGTTTATTGCCCCGGCTGCCATTGCCTGTGCGTGGGTCACCCAAACCTTCATTATCATCGTCGTCGAACAATTTTTGCACATTGGGCTTCATGGCATCATTTTCTTCTACCGGACCTTGCTGGTCAAACAGAGGCTCTGTTGCTTCCCTCTATCTCTGCCTTCATTGACACCTTTCTTGTGCCCACCACCCGAATTCCTCCACCTCTCCACCTTCTTCTTTTTTCTGTCAGGGCCATTCATATCATTGGCTGATTTCAAATCTCTCCATGTGGGCAGATCGATTTCCTTGTTTGGGCATATTCAGAGAGGGTGGTCTAATTCACACCATGCATAACAACTCCGGTCGCTACTGCCACTGCCACCCCTGAGCCTGTCTTGATGTTTAATCTTCATTTTCTCAAACGTTTCCAACATCAGTTGCGTCTCAGAGTTGACCATTCTGTTGACACAAGAGACTTCTTACATGATGTTATTCAGTAATACTGTTGGCTGATATCCAAATGTCGCAATCGAAGCCTTGGAAGTTTTTGGATTGCACTGGAGTTTGAACTGGTATGAGTTGTAACAACGTTTGTTTGAGAGTGGCATGTGTTGCTGCAGCTTGTTTTGAAGCACTACGCAGTGTTCATGAAAACAAGAAACATGTTTGCCACCGTTTATTCAAAGTGACTCCCAGTGGTATTTCAGCCTGGTCACTGCATTGGGGGGATGCAAGCTTTTTGGATGGCAGTTGAGAAGTCTTCCAATTCTACCCCTGCACATGAATAGGCCAGAAATTGCAGGTTGGCACACAGTGCAGCATTGTTGTGAGACTGACACACTACCCCGGCTGCTGTTAGGGGTTTGCTACTACCATGTCTACAAGATACATGAGGCATAGTCTCCCAGGATAGCCAACATCGTCATGTGTCAAACGATAAGAATACACTTCTGAGGTTGTCTACTCATGAGTTAGCGCAAGGCTCAACACAGCCAGAGGAAATTCCCATTATATTCCAAGATTCAATACCGTGTCTTATGGAAGTGGACGGGCTAAACCACGGTGGGACAGTACGGACGTTCAATCTGTCAGCGACCGAAGGGTATCACCTTTGGCACTGACCAAGGCATGGGACAAACAAAACCATACGGCCGAAGTAACGTAATTTCCTCGCAGGAATCTTTGGATTAGCTGTGTATTACGAATCAGACCAACGCTACCTCATATCAAACTAATACTGCGATAATAACTATTCTCGGAAACCACAGTAAATTTCCCGAGATAGTTGGACGAACAATATTATCCTAGTAGGTAGTACTTGGCTTTGGCTATCTCCCGAAATGAGTATTCAACGAAGATAAGTTAACTGCACCCAGGTGGTTGATTCTACGTCAAAGATAACTGTTCAGACCTAGACTGTCAATCCCCAGCACTGTCGCATTTGCAAACAGAATGATTCGGAGAGTGCACCACCCGACTGGGAACACGGGTAAGATGCAATGACACTAGGTAAGTGGCAAAGTATGGGTTGGTAGCTCATTAAATATTTGATCACTATTTCACTCATGCAGAAAAATGATAACTAATGCAAAGTAATGGTCCCATATGCATGTCAGCAATGTCATATTATGCAGGATAACTGTTGGGATGCCTGGTAGGGGCTTACGCCTCTACAAATGGTCAAATGGAACTCTGCGCAATTAACTACCAAGATAGGATCTGTTGCAACAATCGGTCTGTCTGCGAATACCTACTTTGGTGGAGTGGGTGTAATCAAAATAGTACTATAGACACATATGATAGTGATAGAGAAGTACTGTCATGCCTCACTGATATACCTCTGGCAGGAAATTCACACCTATAAAAAATCACATTATACTGCTGTTTAAATCAAAACGGTCAAGCTCTATCAGCAATCCACAATCAGAACAACAACAGCGGAAAACCACCTGAAATATTATTATGTTTTTACATCAAGAATATCCATTATCTACGTCCCAATCTTCACGTGAGGACAATATCATCTACAAAGCTGCTTATCTACATTCGTATGGTCAAACCGATGCCCACCTTGTCTTGTTATATGAATTCCTCCGATATATCAACTGGGTGGACAGCTATATTCACTGTTTCAAAACTGGCGAATGCCCCTTGCAGGTATCTTACGACAAGTGTTCAGAAGACGACTTTCAACACTCCAACAATTGTTAGATAACGGCGATACTGTTCGTATACCTGGGCTTGAACACACCCCACAACAACTACAGCGAACTTCCATCAGAATTGACATCTTTTGTTTTGTCTTGGTTGTCGAACTCAGACTATATTGACACACAGTACAACGATATCGATCAGCATATACACACGCAGCAGTATCCCTGTAACAGTAAGATATGTCAGACATTACCTCATATACAATATATATGAGCTGTGAACTGTACGAAACAAATGCCTGCCGTGCTGCTATTATCGTCAACGGGATAAAAACATTCACCCTAAAGTGTAGCCCGGAACACTATCCCAAAGAATGCAACAACAAGTTCAGTTGTTGCCAACAGATTCAAAATTAGCGATCACAGCGCTCAACAGAGCAAGATTGATAGAACCGTATACATTCCCATCCCAACAGTTTCACACTGGAGACGCCCAGGCGCGGACTAACCTTTGGACCGGGATGATTGGCACCTGTATCCACTGCGGCCACGAAGCCGACAACCTCAGCATCCAAGCTCTTACCCGAGAGAATCCATAAAATTCAAGATCACTACGATCAGACCTGTCGATACTACCGAGGGATTACCCAATCCGAGGACACCGAAATGCTAGACAGAGTCCAAGCACGGATGTCAGGCCTGGATTACGATGAACAGAACCTGATCATCTACTGTAACAGCGAGAAAGAAGTGATTGCAGTCGAATTCGACAACCTAAGACGAGACTGCGAGATCTTCACCCAGCAGGTCCAAACCAACAGAATGATAGGAGTTCATGTTCTGGAGGGACATGCCCAACAAATACAGGCATTCGATTTTGTACTGAAGAGGCAAGAACGGGAATTGACGCCATCCAGGTACAAACTCAGCAAATCATTTTCGGAACAACAGAATCATTTTTGAGACTGAAAGAAAGAATGGAAAATTGCGAAACTGAACAAAGCCAAATGAAACTTTAACAGGTGGCATTAACAGTATCGCACAACACCCTACAAAAGCGAATGGTCATGTTGGAAAAAAAATGTAGGAAACCACGTACCAAATGAAGAAGACATACGAAATTAATTCTGTAGGATACACGACATCGCAGATCCAACAACCAGCCTAACAGAAGCTATAGACGAAGCAAAAGTCTCAGCCACAACACCGGAAAGAAGAGTTAGAGGAAGACAAGTGCAACAATGACGACTGAAAACGGAAGAGAGAAACAGGAGTATCTCTCCAATAATGGATTCAGAGGTCACTTCTATAACCGGAGTCAGAGGAGGATCAGGAACAGACGCAGGAGACCCAGATCTAGATCCAGAGCCAGGACTAAGCGGAAATTGGGGTCCGTCAATAACCCGAAGCGATACAGCAGCACCACCACCACCAACACGAAGGGGCTCAGGAGGAGACCGACCGCCATCTGAACGACTCAGTCACTCTGGCTCCACAAGACGAAGGTCAATTTCAAGAACCCGAGCAACAGCAAGGAACCCAAGAGATTGTAGGATCAAGCTGCCAGACCCTCCCAGGTTCTCAGAAACATGTGCGGAAGATTTCGATGACTGGTGCATGTGTATGGCAACGTATAACACGGATCAACAGCATCTGTTTACCAGACCAGGAATTATGCTGCGATATTTCACAGGACGAATGGACAACCATGCAATGGTATGGCACATGCAGTGGCAAACAGAGGCAAGTACTGGAGTACACGAAAGAAGTGGGTCAGCCTATCGGGCAGCAATATATGCCAGATTTCACAATCAATTCCAACAGGAACCAGCCTATACAGCAATATTGGAAGTAAAATATACTGGAAACATCCAAGATATGATGATGGAATACGACACCCTGAATGTCAAAGCAAAGATCACAGGAGTAGCCTATCGAATGATGATAATGAAAGGACTACCACCACAGATCTTGAAAAACTATCAACGGCAAATCCGGCAGATACAACAGACAAAGACCTTAGGGAACTGATCATAAACGCTGGAAAGAATGTGGAAGTATGGCACACAACAGAAAGGAATTTCGGAATATTGAGTGGAAACACAAAAGCAACAGGACGAGTTTCCGAGTCAGGATCAATGCAGAAAAAACTGTTTAGGAAATTGTCAAGGTTTGAGCGCAACAAACCAGAAACGAAATCTTATCAGAATCGACCTAAGGAAACACCACGAGGGTTCAAAAACACTGGAGGAAAAACCTACAAAGAAATGATCGAAGTAGTCTCGGAAGCACAAATTAAGGCAAGAAGGGCAGCAGAAGAATGAATATGATGTGCTTGGCCCTCGGATCAGAAAGGAGTGCACATAAGGATGAAGTGTTTTCTGAACGTCAAGGTCATGAGCGGAACGGCAGATTGTGTGAAACGCAGGACCTGTCAAAAATTGAAAGTAGAAGGATACAATCAGTTGGAAGACGAACAAATTGACACCAATGAAATTGAAAGTGATGAGGAACAGGAGGCACAAGTACAGACCTCTGAAGAAGAATTACCAACTGACAATAGCAGTGAATACATAGCAGATGACTGGTGGATCCAAGAAGATAATTCATCAGATGAGTAAGTGGAGAATTTCGGCAATCAGGCAGGAGAAAGCCTGTATATAGTTACCAGTCGCAACCTTGAGGAGTCCGGAAGGGACGAAACCGCTGGACGGTCATTGCGCGATCAAAGTTATAAGTAAACAATACTACATTGTAATAACAAAGGACCTATTACGGCCCAGCCATTGACGAGAGGATGGCTACCAAACGCAAACCACCCCCTACGGAGGAGAATACCTCAAGCAAGGTACATAACACAAGCAACGACTTTGTATTTTACGCAGTTGGAAAAATACACAAAATACCACAAACAAATGTAGGCAAGAGACCTATTTACAAATTCTTCATAGATTACGACGACGGTACAGATATAAGTAAACCATTCATTGTGCGCGCAATATTATAGTTGGGATCTACATTGTTTACTATCGCACCAGAAACTGCAAAAGCTTTGAAAATACCTGTGGTAAGAAGAAATAATGCAATCGGAGCAAAAGATTTCGGAGGAAATAAGGAAAGTCTCCCAAGATTATATACTATCCCCCTTGGATTAGCATTCAGAAACCATCCATTACCCGAAACTTTCGAAGTTGTCAAAATGCAAGAAAGCCATCACGTTTTAATACCTGCTTGGTATCTGCAGAAACCTAAAGCGCAACGAACAACATTCAGCCACCATCTTTTTACAGCACGCGATAGCACGTGCTACGGATATGGAACACAACATCCATGATGGAAAATCACCTCTGAGAATAAAATAGTTTTTCGAAACGACTCAATTTCAATCGAATCAGTAATACTGGGCACCACAAAACGACTTGCCAAAGAACTTCAACTGCAATATCATAAATGGCTACTGATGTTGGATCAACAGGAATCCGAGAAATTACGAAAGCATGGACCTCACGACCACGAAATAAATCTCAACACGTCCGACGACCAAGTCAAAGTGGGACCGATTTATCAATTATCCTGGGAAACGCAAAGATTATTTCGTGAATACATTCTCAAAATGATTAAAGAAGTACGGCTACAGCCATCCTAAGGACGAGCGGGAAGTCCAATCCTATTGGTGTCCAAACCTAACGGCCATGGCCTTCGTCTCTGTGTAGACTATCGACGACTGAACAATCCAACAATCAAAGACACAACGGCCCTGGCATTCATGGACGAACAACAGAATAGAATGAAAGGAGCTACATAAATAACTACACTCGACATGAAATCGGGATACCATCTAATTTGAAGGGTGCGAGGACACAAATTGAAAACAGCTTTCTCAACGAAGTTCGGTTCTTACGAATACACGGTGATGACATTCAGGTTAACATATGCACCAGCAACTTTTCAATGATGCATGAACGGCATTTTACAACCATTTTCAGGAAAAGATGACAACATCACATTGTGCTATATCGACAATGTCATGATAGCCACCAAACAAACTAAGGACGAATACTATAACTTTGTCGGAAGAATATTACAGGTCCGCCAAGATAACAAATGCGTGGTGGAAATCGACATATTCGCGTTCGATCTGCAAAAGGTTGTATTTTTAGTCTGCCTAGTGAGCAGAAAAGAATTGAACATGGCACCGAGCAGAAGCATAGCAGTAACCACTTGGCCGATGCTGAAAACACAAAAAGAAGCACAAATCATACTGGGACTCTGGAATTTCTATTGAAGATTTATCAGAGGACATGACCGAATAGTTTCCCCTATTACTGATACGTTACAAGGTGACGGGAAAAACGTCATTTTTGGAGATGGTCAGAAAGCGGCATATTACAAAATGTGTATTCTCTTTTAGCAGAAGAACACTCTGATCTTCAGACATTACAAAGAAGATAGACCAGCGATAATAGAGACAGACGCATCCGACTATGCAATGAGAGCAGTTCTATCTCTGAAGTTCGAAGATGGCAAACTTCACCCAGTAGCCATCATATCGAAAAAGTTTGCACCAGCCGAAATCAACTACCAAATAAACGATAAGGAAATGTTGGCCGTCGTATATGCAATGAAACATTGGCGATGATATCTACTGGCAGCAAATCATACAACAATCATATACTTCGACCCTATGAATCTGCAATATGTCAAAGAAACAAATCAACTTAATAGACAACAAGTCCGAAATATTTCAAGAATATAACTTGAATATAGTCTATCGATAAGGGTCGCAAAATGGGACAGCCGACGCTTCATCACGATGCCCAGAATGCATCGCTAGAGAGGGGGGTACAACTGCAACCAACAACACACCCCTATTAGGGCCCAAATACTGGACGTCAATAAGCGCGTTAGACCTCAAAGAGAACGAAGAAATGATACTAGTGGGGTTTTCAATATTGAAATTAGTCCCCACAGTACAAATGAAATCCAAAAAAATTGAAGAAGATAAGGAATATCAAAAATAAAAGAAAGCATAGAAACAAAGAAAAGACTGACGAAAGACTGGGATTAGATAAGGATGCAATATTGGAATGGGAAGAAAGGGTTTACGTGCCAGCAGGATTTAAGAAGGAAGTATTCAGAATGGAACACAATTCAAAAGTAGCAGGACATTATGGAAGGGAAAGTACAATGGATCTTGTCACCAAAAATTTGTACTAGGCAAAGCTCGAAGACGACGTTCGTAACTACTGCAACAACTGCGACTCTTGTCAGAGAACCAAGAGCCCACAGCATGCTAAACATGGTCTACTATACCCACTCAAACTACCATCATCACCATGGACATACATATGGGTTGACTACATCACCGACTTACAAGAATCCAATGGAAACAAAAATATCATGGTAGTCATCGAGAGGTTTACAAAAATGGCTCACTTCATACGGACAGCGAAAAGGCATTTGGCAATTGTAGCCAGGTTAATCCTGGAAAATGTGTGGAAACACCACGGACTACCAATGGATGTGGTATCTGTCAGAGATGGGATATTCACCGGACACTTCATCGCAGACATATATTAGTTCCTAGAAATTACGCGATCCATGTCAACAGCTTTCCACCCGCAAATACACAGGCAAACGAAACAACTTAACCAGACGATCTAACACGTTCTACGCAACTACTGCAACTACGAACAAAACAACTACTGCGAAATGTTAGCAATGGTGGAATACGCATATAACAATTCAAGACATGCAACTACGAAAATAACGCCATTCTACACGAGCTATAGATACTAGCCACGCACCAACTGGTCAACAGAAGTTCAGTTTAATAATCCTTCATCAGAATTGTACGCTCATTACATGGTTGATGTATATCCAAAACTTGAAAGTCAACTGCAAAAGTTACAAAAGACAATGGAAGAATACTATGATAGAAAACGGTAACCAGCTCCACAATTCATTGTCAACGACATGAAATGTTGGATGGAAGGAATATCCGCACAAAACGACAATGCCGAAAATTCGAAGATAAACTATACATATCTTTTGCGATCGTCAATGTCGGAAACAATACAATCTGGTTTCAATTGAAGATACCAGACACTTGGAAAATACATCCTGCCTTTCATGTATCTTTACTAGAATGATATAGAGGAGATATCAAAGAGAAAATCATTCACCCAGTCGAAGCAGATAACGAAGGATGGATTGAAGATACACTAATTGCCAGCGGACCGACCGATAACGACCATTGGAAACATGTCTTCCTCAAGAAGTGGGTAAACTATTCACACAACAAAAATACAATGGGAATTCTACATGCACCTACAAGCGGTGGCACCTGAAATGATAAATCGCTACTACGAAACCCATCCTGAGATCCAGAAGAATAAGAGATTGAACAAGGAATCCGGAAGTCAAGTATGAAAGAGAAGGTCAATAAAATAGCTTTCATTATTTTAAACTCAAACCGCATTGTTTTTAGCGGTGGTCATTTCCATTTTATATTTAATTTTTATCATTCACAGATTAGCTATACCTATAGTATACGCTGTCTGAGTTGTATATATTGCAAGGTCACTTCTTATGTTGCAGTACTCTGTTGAGGTCACAAGAACTTGGGAGGGGGGTAATGTTAGGGGATTTCTCCTATCATGTGTACGAGGAACATGAGGCTGAGTCTCCCAGGCTAGCCAACAACGTTATGTGTCGAAGGATGAAAATACACACCTGAGGATGTCTATTCAGGAGTAAGTGGAAGGCTCAACATGACCAGGTGAAATTTGCATCATATTCGAAGCTTCAATACCATGTCATACCATAGTTGACTGGCTAAACCATGGAGAGACGATATGCACGTTCGATTTGACAGCGACCGAAGGGTAACACCTTTGGCACTGACCATGGCATGGGACACAAAACCATACTGCCGAAGTGATGTAATTGCCTCGCAGGAATCTTTGGAATAGCTGTGCATTACGAATCCGACCTATGCTACCCCAGATCGAATATATACTGGGATGAAAACTATACTCGGAAACTATAGTTAGTTCTCTGAGATGGTTGGACGAATGATATTTTCTTTGTATGAGGGACGTTGCTATCTCCCCAGATAAGTAATCAACGGAGAGAAGCTAACTGCCCCACTGAAGTTGATTCTACCTCAAACATAAGTGTTCGGACCTAGATTGTCGATCCCCAGCACTATCACTTTTGCAAACGCACTCACTGAGGGAGCGCACAACCGTACGGGGAACACGGGTGAAACGCGATGACACCAGGTACATGGCAAAGTATGGGTTGGTAGCTCATTGAATCTTTGATCACTATTCCACTCATGCAGAAGAAAGATACCGGATACGAAGTAATGGTTCCATATGCCTGTCAGCAATTTCATATTATGCAGGATAACCATTGGGATGCCTGGTAGGGGCTTACGCCTCAACATATTGTCAAATGTAACTTTCCGCAATTAACTACCGAGTTCGGCTCTGTTGCAATAATCAGTCGTTCTGTGAACACCCTCTTCGGTGAACAAAGTATTACCGACATAGTACTATACACAAACATGATAGTGATAGACAAGTTCCGCCATGCCTCACTGATATGCCTCTGGCAGGAAATGCTCACCTATAAAAGACCACCTTAAACTCCTGTTTAAAACAAAATGATTAAGCTCTATCAGCAATACACAGTCAGAACAACAACAGCGGAAAACCACCTGAAATATGATTAAGTTTTTACCTTAACAATATCAGTTATCCATGTCCCAATATTCACGTGAGGACATTATCATCTTGACGGCATCGATGGTTCTCATTCCATGACAAGTCAACGATCCTGTCATCTGGATTTTGAAAAGGCAGTTGTTGAGGTCAATTTGGGAGGTGGTGGAGGGTGCCGAGCTAGCCTTTACTCAAATCAAGACCATGTTTCTAGCATTCAGTTCCACCAAAGCCGACTCCATCATTTCACTTAGCATGTCTGTCTCTTCTTCAGCGGTTGCTAATCGTTGCTTGATTGTGTCGCCTTTTTGCAATGCTTGTGCCCTGCTTGGCTGGCATCAACATATGGAGTATGTCCTTGGCAGGGACAGCTCATGTCCGCTTCGCCAGCTCCCTTGCCATAGTATCTGAATCTAAGTGTGGTTCTGAATAGTCTTTTACTTTGTCTGAGGTGTGTTGCTGTCAGGCCAAGCCCAATCTAGGTCGTTTTGCCTGATCCAATACAAAGGCCCATTCTGGATCATCCAGTTGTTTTCGAGAATGGGCAAAGTCGTTCACGATTGCATTCCGTTTAATATTGGCATCCTCATACATTCCAATCAGATCATCAACTTGTTTACAGTACCCGTCTTCAAATGCAAGCAACAAATGGGTGTCCATGTCCGGGGTGTCCATTGTGACAATCATCAGTGGGTGATCAAGCATTCCTTGACGGCAGGATCAGTCATCATGATACCATTGTTCGATCTCACAGAACCCCACTTGTCGCCCATCCTGATATATGCAGCTTGCCCTAGTAGCTCTGAAGATATATGCTACTTCGGAACGGTCATAATTTTAATTTGTATTAGCAATGGGTCCAGGTTACCCGGCCAGGGACTGTTTCGGAACCTGATCCGTAGCCCTGTGGCAGTTCTGGAACTGCTAACAACCAAACCGTACAAGCACAGGCGGTTAAAACCCGGAACCCAACTGTAACCCACCAGATTTTGGCGGGTTTTACCTGCAGCAGAGCCTCATATTTGATCGGCCCCAATAATCACAGTTTTTCTGCTCAAATGAAGTATTTGAGTTGTGATTGGATCGCGACATATTCTATACGTACATTATGCAGTTTTCGACGCTCTTTCACCTCCCTCGCTCCGATTTGCGATACGATCAGTATTCGTTGAGTCGCTGTGAAATGGAGGCAAAAATGCCCATAAATTCGACTGTTTTTTGGAGCGACTCAACCAATACTAATTGTGTCGCAATCGTAGAGCGGGAGGTGAAAGTGCGTCAGAAACTGCATAATGTACATATAGAACATGTTGCGATCCAATCAGAACTCAAATACTTAATTGGAGTGATAATTGTTCAGAAGAAGCCCGCCAAAACCCAGCTGGTTACGGTTCGGTTCCGGTTTTTAACCGCCTGTGATTGGACAGTTCGGTAGTTTGGTGGTTCGCAACGGGAACCGACCCGGACCCGTAATTTGGAACTGTTGCTAATACTACTTTCGACCCCAACCAGGGTTAAGGAGTACAGCTACAGATATTGGGTTTGTTATTTTTGGCATTATGGTGTTTCATTGTGTAAAATGTGTTCTTTTCGCCTTGGGAAAGCCATCTGTGATTATTTTGCTTCTGTTTTCGCAATCACGATTGGGCTCTGATACATATCAGGTACAGGTGAAACCAATGCAAAAGTTTTGCAACAAATAGAATAGTTTGAAAGGGTGATGATCTATTCACTCCATTCAGTGATTGTCATAACTCAATCGTCTCCAACTGTGAGGGTGCACATATAACCCCTGTGTGGCTGTGCCCTCTTCTGAGCTGCACCCTATATTAATCTCTATGGTCACTTTACCAAAGATCAGAGGGCACAAAAATTAGGCTCTGCTAAATTACAACTGGACCAAAGTAACTATTGTTTATGGTGTGGTTCAGGTTGGGAACTATATATTGGGGAGTTCTTTCTGTGGTCACTGCCTTTCAGAAATTTTCTCTGCTTTTGGATTGACATCCATATTCGCTACCCAGAATTGGGAATCTGTATTGAAAAAACAGGACTTTGTCATATTAGCTAAGTTTTCGCAATTCTCCTTCAGCCATGGCCTGCATATCCTCATTTTGCAATGATAGTTATATTTTGAATTCAAAACTTTGCAGTATTGTGTGCTTGACTTCACCATCAGTTTTTACCATGTCTGGTGGGTCATTTGACAGAGCTGCACTGTCCAATGGGATTACTGTATGTCTCTGTTTTGATAATGGTGCTGACCAAGGAAAGATGGAGGCAAAGTACATGACCGGCATAAAGTCACTTCGCGGGAGTGCAATTGCACTCCATTGATAATCTTTCTCACTTACTTGACTTACAATGATATGAGTTCATCACATATTTGCATGTAAAATGAAATCAATTCGTACTCCGGAGTAAGAAGCCGTTACAGTCCATCCCTGACAATAGACTACGATCACGCATCAGTAATTGGATACATTTTGCAGGTGGCATTCGCGATAAAACTCATTTGCCAATGATCACTTCACATACAAAAACAAACAAAGACTTCTAACAACATGCAATTCAATCCCTTTGGAAAAGTCTTCAAGTAAGCAATTCCTTGTTGCTAATCTTTGTGAGTGGGAGAATGGTCTACTGACAGTGTTGGAAGACTATGAATTGATCACCTGAACAAAGCGGTTCTACCGATGCCGAAATTCAAAATACAGTAGCATTAGTAACCAATCACAACATCATTGATCACAATCTCAACCACGATGTTCAGAATCCTCGCATAGCATTATGACGTCAATCATTCCATGCAACACATTGCTGGCCATGAGATCCTGACCCCTCAGATATGTTTCACATGATTCATCGATGGGAGGAACCGATTTGGAGTGATGGATAAACTTATCGAATGACTACAGACAGCTGCAGCACCATGTCCACAATACATCGGTTCTTTGCCACCGACAATACACGTTTGTGATCAAGCTCATTCGACAATTACCATGTGGTCAATAGATGAGAAGTACAAAACTGTATCTATTGAAAAGGATTACTTCAGCAAAATGTTCACCTGTAGAGTGTTATGGTACACACAATTGGATGATCACAATGACACCATGATGAGATGATACGTGTTTACGTGGTGAATCATTTGTCTATTGAGAATTGAAATGAATGAAAATTTCTGATAAAAAGTAAACCCACAACAAAATCTAGGGCACACACAATCCATGCTGAGAGCTGGCAGTTCACTTCAGAAATGGATTTGGAGGTGGATTTAGACGCTTCCGGTGGTTGCAAAACACTACTTTAGAAACTTACAAGTACCGAGACTTGATAGAAATACCCACATTACGTTATTCATGGCTGCAGTGACAATTTTGAGGCGAATTGGACACCAATAGAATCCCAATAATTGTATCACTCACCCCGATTGCTATTCATTTACACATACATAGTCCAGCATTTTACAAGTATTGAAACTTGTTGATTATACTGAATTGAGTTTATTGATTGATGCTGACAAATTTTGGATGTGAATTGACCCCAAAAATTTCCGATATATATTCAACATAATTATTCACATACAATCAAGTCAGGCAATACCTCAAATATATAATGCAGCTATGAGCGCTGGCAATTTCTTACATGACTAACTGTTACCACGTCAGTTCATTGGTTCTTAAATAGTTACCCCTGAACTCATTGATTCATTGTGATCAAGATCAATGCAATGTCATTGGCAGAATAAAGTTGACCCAAGCTACAATTGCATAAGATCTGATGGCCAAGTGCAGAAGCAGAGCTTGACTATATAAGATCATTTGATCTCGTCATTCATCCGCAATGAATGCTAACAGCGCAACAATGGCCAAATGCTACATAATACATATCTATGTAAAAGTGAACTCTGAGATTTGTAAACAGGTGAATGACACTGCTGACAGCAATTGGGACAGTATTTACCCTTCTACAAAACCCTGAAAATTATTCAAGTACGATACTCAATTTGATACAATGCAGATTGGGTTATGGTTGCAATGACCGATGTACTGGACACCAACAACTACAATCAAATTGAGGCTATTGGTCATTACCTCAATCGTCAAATGGTCTCACTTGGGTGAAAACATTCAACGTATGCAAGCTATCAATCGAATGAGTTCACGCAGTCGATACCAGTGGTTCATGAAACAATGGTTCACAAGTAGCAGGCGAACTGATATATAATTTTCATCGCCACCAACAGAGTGTGTCCGAGTGGATCACAGGAGAGGGATGGCCCTCAAGGTGAAAGATGGCCGCCGGTGTGCTATTGAGATCATAGGCTCCTCCGACTATATGTTGATTATCTCCATTGGCACCACACTGGAGTGCTCCAAGAGAAAAGACAAGTGTACATGATAAAGACCTCATGGGCAGAACGATGGCAGTTATCCCCGGAAGCAAGTGGTTCCTCTGGATATCGAATTTTTGGGAATTACTGCACATGATGACATGAAAACATGTGCAGTGGTCATTGGATTTGTCTTATGGAGTGGATGTTGCAATGGTTTGATGGGAGCTGTAGAGGAGTATGACCTCATATTGACAATATGGCAATCCTCACAGGCTGAATTGGCGAGTAACAAACAGTGGCGATTGTTACAGCAGGTGAATATACAAACCATGAGAACCTTGAATGACTGCAACTGGCTACCGAGTCAAGCAGGGATTAACCAGACGGCAGGTCTTGGCTCCATTGTGGGCGAACAATTCTTCTCTGAATGCCTGGTTTCTGCAACATCTTCTACTCCATGCTGGTAATTATTATCATCGCTAACACTGGTGTAGTGGGTACAGTGCCTTACTGATTGATATGAGCCCTTTCAGGTAACCAATATGACATACAGTGGTACATGGGAAACCATATGTAACCCGAGTTGATCTATACAATTGATTTGAAACAACTGCTTGGCGTATAGCAACCTTGACCCAATCACTGGTTATGCATGTCAGTGAAGCGTAATGAAACAGAGAAAGTTATGGCTGGGCCACAGAATGCAAATTTCACAAGTGTATGTGCAACAGCACATACTTCCGAGAAAAATAACAAGAGTATTCTTGCCTTTATGGCCATAGATGGTTTCATTTGCACTCCCACCATCTTCATTTGAAACTCTTACATTCGAAGATATGCAATCACAATTGCCATAAGCATTGCTACTGTGTGTACTGGCAATATCCCATTTCATCAAAGAAGCACAACTATCCTGCTGAGGGGAATGAACATCCTGGAAACCAAGCATCACTGATACCTTGCCAAGCAGGCTGGTAACTGGACCATCAGAGTTTACTACTGAACTTTAAATCTGAGCACAATTATGACGCTATAGAACACAGTTGCTGAGAGGATGACATTTATTGAATGTCAGGAAAGTAGCATAATTCAGAATTCACAAGGACAAAGTGCAATTTCACCCACTGCCAAGATGGATATCAAGGGACTTGTTGCTCATAGCGATACATGGTTATGTTGATATTCTACTCTTTTTGCCAAGAATTGCTTTCTGTATATGAGATTGTGTGAAACTTGCAATGGAATGCAGATATAGATATACCAAGCCATGTTAGTAATAGAAACAATTGGAATCAATGTAAATCATCACCATTCCCATCAGCATACTCACAGGTCATCGGTGCAGCACCAATCTGACAAAACCGGCATGATCGTTGCGGCACCTGAGAATCCACCGCTACTGTATTCAAAATATACCAGTGATGCAGTTGAATGACAAATCATCATCACGATATGCACCTGGCATACCACAGATGCCAAGGTTATCAGGGAGTCGATGATATCATGCGCAGGTAAACCTCGTAGCTCAAGAAGACATCATCTATGATGCTGGTCACCTCTAGAACCACCACAGAACGGATGGAATACACTATTGCCTGCAACTGACAATGCAAATGGGGTCAACTGCACCGAGTACTAGAGTCCGAAAGGTCAAATTCAGATTTCAAGCAGTGCAAAATGTGAATTTGCAGGACTCCTGAATGTGAATAGAAAGGCCACCGCAATGGGCCTCAGGCCTGTGGGCGCTAACACACCGATTGATTCATTAACTACGACGTCGCCCAGCATGCTTATGAATTGGATGTATCAACGAATATTACCCTTGCAGCCCAGTTCAATGGGCTGTCCTCTGCTGCTCTCAGTTGCAGGAGTTAATAGATTCCATCAAGAGAAAACAACGT
Organism: Trichophaea hybrida; assembly: GCA_015178995.1. Classification (NCBI taxonomy): domain Eukaryota; kingdom Fungi; phylum Ascomycota; class Pezizomycetes; order Pezizales; family Pyronemataceae; genus Trichophaea; species Trichophaea hybrida. The sequence goes on from WHVE01000285.1 coordinate 112,044, forward strand.
TGCGAAACCCAATGGATTCCTGAGTGCAATGGGTCAACTTGGAGTTGACCAGTGCTGTGATACTATCTGCCAAAGTTCTCATTACTGATGACACTAACCTCTACCACCATTGAAAAGCACGATGCCGATCCACATTGGGGTCATGTCCATGACCATAATCCTCTCAATTCAATTTGCAGATACACAACTTCAGTGGTCCATGACTATGGAAGTCCAAGGCATGAGAACTGGTAAATTGATATGTTGATGCACCTTGTGCAGAAGCATACTTAGCTATATCATGACCAAAACCTTGTATAGCACACCAACTGGTGAATTACCATCACTGGGATAAGCATGTAGGAATACATGTCGATATATGATGTCTGCAATCGAACACTGCACAAAGCCCAAACGGATCAACCAACCACAATGGCATGTTGAGCCGAATGGTTACTAATAGTCCTTAATGAAGAAGATCTGTATAGCCGAAATACAAGTCAATTTGGAGCTGATCAATGGGACATATGATCAATGATGTGTGAGCAGGCTATGGCTGAAGAGGCCTGCTGTGGGCTTGGATGATCCAATATAGAAAACCAGAAGTAAACTTAACAATGCGGGCTCAGGCATGACCATGGTGGTGGCTTGATGGCCTGCTGCAAATGTGGCCTTGGATATTCAAAACCATAGACTTGTAGGGTTACTTGAAGATTTACTCGGTGATTTACTTGATGATTTACTTGCTGGTATACTGGCATCTGAGCTGCGTCTGGAGCCGAAGCATAAATGTTTGCACAACAACCAAATTCAGTTGACAATCTCAATGGGCAAAGTGAAAGGGCAACCGATGTTTGAAGCATCAGAAGCATGGCTTGTCAGCACGATGATGACAATTGACATTGAAGTCACTTGACCACTGCAGACACTATTCCAAAACGAATCTGAGGCCAATTGGCCCAACAGGTGTGTCACTGGCAATTGTGGCCGCTTTTCCCTTAGAAACATATTTAATGTGACAAATCGCATACTAACAATCAATGATTGAAACCAATGCTGTCATAAAGTCCCTGGAACCATCACAATTGAAGCAAATCAATTGGATCCTGATGGCTGAAAGTGAACTTAGACTTGGAGTTATGAAGAAGATGGTAGTCACCTCCGGAATGCACAGAGAGGTGGGCACAGAAGCCTGCTCTAGGAGTGGTTTGGATTTAAATATCTGAAGAACTTGGAGGTTTCCAGGTCAATTGGAGGTTTCCGGCTCTTCTCTTGTTTTCTCATCTCCTATTGAATATTGACCTTGTATAAGTGCCATCGGCAAGGGTTTTTACAACTTACCGCAATCAGTGCAGTGTCACCGTGCGCCAGAGAAACCGAAAGATCAACAAGAGTGGTACCGATCATTCGCTGGATTCATGGGGCCGTGTGAGGGTATACCAGTTAGGATCTTTACTCATTTCTCTTCTCATGTAGTGGTATAGTAGCCCAGGCGTTCTGCAGCTGGTGAGGGGAATGATGTAAGGGCAGTGGGCAAGGCAAGGTTGAGGCTGGGTAACAGCGCTCTATATAGTTACTCCACAGGAGTCCAATTGGACTACAGTGATCATCTTATTTACTTGCCTTACAATGATATAACTTTGTCACTTATACTTGTATGCAACCATATCTAGTTTCAATTTGGAGTATGGAGCCATTCTGGCTCATACCCATCTTTTCGGTTTTGATTTGTTATTTTCAAATCTTTCTGGATCATTAGCAAGTTTGGAAACCATTTGGGCATTCAATTGTTGGAGTTCCTGCCAATTGACTCCTAAGAATTCAAGAATATTGCTGTTTTTGTGGGTTTTGTGTTGAATAATATTCACCCTGCTACTACTATTCCCTATGCGGATAAACTCTGTTTGGTCTAATCATGATATCTATATCGTTCTTCCCCCAACTGTCTCCATGCTTTCTGCACATCCTTGAGTTCTTGCCTGATTATCTACCTATATCATTGTACCCAGTTGATCAATTGTATTATGAGATTTGTAATCTTTGCCTGCAGATCCCTGTATATACAGGCAGCCACTGTTACATCCAAGTCCTTGACTTTTGCTGTGTTAGTGCCAATTCTTCATGTATATTTTTCTCCCTTGCTTCAAGTTGTTCCCCTTCCATAAGCAGTCGGCAAACTCTTTCCCTGTATCCCACCAAGGTCATTGCCTTATTTCCTATTTATTCATGTCTTCAACTATGATAATTTTCAATCTAAGGAGCTCATACATTCACAATTTACCCATGTATATTATTCATTCTTTTTGCTGCTTCAAATGCTTGTATTAAATCAACAGTTGTGAAGTCTACCAGGATCTGGCTGCATATTTCATCCTGGTCCACTCTGGTGAATTCAATATATTCGGTCACTGGTGCTGCGTCTATTGCTGCAGTTTTCAAAAGGCAATGTATGGAGCAAGTTGTGGAAATTAAACCCCAACCCTGTAGCAAGTACACTACATCCAAAATGTGATCAAAAATACATTCCTTTTGATTGTGGGCCTCCCAATTGATCCAACAATTACTCTTGTCAAACATATTTTACCAAATACAACTGCTGGAATGTCAATACATTTGTGGCCTGATTGCATCATGTGTATTAATCTTTTGGTGAGGAAGATACTCTGCTAGGTGCAATTTGAACTTAGTTTATTGATGGATTTGTTTGGGTCAATAACACTCCTCAATTGGTTTGAGATTTGCTTGCCAATCAGCTTGTTTAAAAGAAACTGATACAAATAATGGGGTCAATTTTGTTGATGTCTGATTCAACTGAGTTTCTCAATGCTATCCAAAAAGTATCCTATTCCTTGACCACACAGTTCCCATCCATAATGTGATATTCAAACTGTATTTTGCAGACATTGTGGAATGTAGTATTTTGTTGATAACGCTGAAATAGTATATTGTGTTCTGATTTCATGTACATCTCTTGAATGGATGGATTTCGCCAGTATAGAATATTATTTCAAGATGACTGATGAAAACAAAAAGATTCTTTTTTCAAAGTGTATAAATAGAACCTCACAGATGTTGCTCCTTCAGTTTGCACTCAATAGCTTTATTCAACAGTACAATCAGTCAGGGGGGATTCGGAGTCTCTCTATTGTTATTTTTAGGAAGTTCTAGTATTGCTATGGCATTTCCTCTGCCCATATAATTGCAATCTCAGGCTCTGTATCAACAAGCTTTGACACAGTAATTCTGATTCATCCAGAATCCATTCCAAGTGTTAAAATTGATTTGTGATATTCAATGAACAAAAAAAATACAACACTCTTTGAGCCAGATGGCTGGCAGTATTTCAATGTAAACTATAATGGATTGAATTCATCATTGACTGTACTAAGGGCATACTTGAGGATGATTCATCAGTAAGGTTGCATAATATCTGATGAATTGAGTATTGGACATATTTTGAATGCTGCTTTCATATAATATCATTGATGCCACCAAGTGATAGAAAATGTATACTCTCAACCAACAGCTGCTACTATTACTCATTTCAATTGTTGACCAAATTTAGACCTGTTCAAGTGACAAATGGAATAGCATAGGACCTGACATATTAGTTTGATATCTTTGCAGAATTGCCTACAATATTTCAGATCCATGTTATATTGAAATTCTTGTTGTTTGAAAAGCTTGTAAATATAAATATGGACCAACTTGGACTAGTGTTCAGTTGCAGTGGTAGTGGTTTTCTGTTGTTGAAGAGTATTTGATGAGTATTGGCCATAGCCTTATATGCTTGATCTTTTTCTATAGAAATCTTGATCAGATGTTTCTGGATACAGCTTCAGCTGCAGCAGGTCATAGTAACTCACAATGTATTGGTTGAAAATTTTTGGAACTTAATTCAAGAGGCAATTTTGGATTTGAGATCAAAATACTTATATAGGTACTTGCAACATAATGCTGACCAATGAGAATCATAACACACTTATTGTACATATGTCAATATATGTCATTAATCAAATGAAGTTGTACCATTTTGCTCCAATTATTAAATGATATATATATACAATATATGAAATTTATTTCTCTTTCACCTCCTAGTCTTCAATTTACAATATTATTAATATTACTGGAACAGTTGTGGAAAATCATGGATGTTTTGGGTGTTATAGGTGTTTTTCAAAAGCCACCCTATCAGTTTAAAAGATATTGTAAAAGAGCCTAGATGGCAAATGATGGAGTAGTTATGCTCATTTTGTATGTACATCACATGAAATCGGACCAAAACTCAAAGACTTAATTGGAGATGCAACTTCAGGTTTAGGTTCATGATATCAGCCGCTCAGCCACAGAATTCTGACCAAAGAGAATCGAAAGAGATACATTTTACATGTATAAGAATATAATATACACAGTAATGGCTCTGGTATGTGGTGTCATCGAGGTCGCTTGAATAAACCCGCTTGCTCGTATAGGATTGAAGGGTTCAGTTTGATGAATAGTAGTGAATCAATCTAATGCCATCAGTGATTGATCACAATCATAAATTATAGTTTCAACGCCCACAGGTAAGTAATATGCATTTATGCAAGGTTAGGGTTGTATATATTAACTGAATGGTTAAATCGATCCATTATCAGACATTTATACATCAGAACGCTCAGGTAGAAGCAAAATGCACATCCTAATGCAAATTCTAGAAGCACAAGTTCATTACAAACCTAGAAGCACAATCCTGCGGGCCAGAAAACAAGGGCCAGCATTCCTGTTCAAGTTCTAACCACCACCACTCTATATACAACAACCAAGAATCGACAACGTGTACGAGCTATTGGGATATTCCGCAGGAATCTTTACATAAAATATCCTTGACATCACAGTCTCAAACAATTCGCAACTGACCTTGTGGTAGAGGCATATAATGGTCCACAATTGTGACATCTAACTGACACGGCCCGCACAAATAATTCGCATATTAAGAACAGGTCGATCTATGTTTGAGAGACGATGTGGTGGACTGGTGGCAAAATTGCCTCACCTTTTATTAGTTAATGTCCAATGAAAGCAGAATTGTTAGTACTAGTAGGTAGAGTCTTGAGGTAGAGGTTGCAGATATGGTGCAATATTACGGAAACCCTAGTTTCTTGGAATTTCACCCAGCACGCAACTGCAATCAGGTCGATTACCATACGCGCATATGACACTTCCGCTTTGCAACCACAGAAGGGCAAATATTATTATATTAATTCCACCAAAATTCATTACTATACGGGTGTTTGCTAATCAACGAGGAGTGGAGTGACTTCCGCATTGAAGTCGCACACCCATCTATCTGTGCCCCCAATCAACATAATCCGTCGGAAGGGTTCGATTATAAACTACTATTCGTGTGAGCTTTATGTACATGCTGTACAATCTGTTGCCGCTTAATTTCACTATGAAGGAAGGATGACATTAAGAAATTTAGCTTTCACTACAGAATCAGTCACAACAGTAAGGACAAACACTGATACCCTCACTGGCCGCATGACGATCAACGCATGTACTGCCGACCGACAACTCGGAAGCCAATTGTTCTCCTTAAGTGTCCAGTGAAAATGACGGGTAATACAGAATACGATAGTTTGGTTTGAAAGTAGGCTACTACGAATCAAACGCTGCACTGTATATTGGGTGCAGTTCGGCCTCAGTTTGAATAAAATTCATAATCATATGCTAGGCTATTTCCCAACCCTTAAAAACATACTCTAGCCCCAACCTCAGTAACGTCATGCCCTCACGCCACTGAATATCCATGTATAACATATGCACCCGTCAGAGACTATCAACGACAACGATAAATACTCCCTCTTGTGTACACTCCAATGTAGGGTAATATGTTATGACTGGGCTCCATGGGCCATCGTCATCGTTGCAACTTGGAGGTTCGGGGCAGTTTTTTATTGCTGTTGAGGAGCAATGATTTCACCCGTCTATGAATGGTCCGGTCCGGACTAGGATTGATCCGAATCGTACCGAGCCCTACCCCTGTTTGGGATCGTCCGAACTAGTGGAACTATTGCTGAGGAGGGAATATCTATCGCTGATTATATGTCAGTAGAAATCTTTTTACAAATCAGGTGGCTTCCTCGAGTACTCGAGTACGGAGTCGTACCGAATACCGTTTCATATGTTTCTGTTGCGTAGCGAGCCAACATTAATACTAACCAACATCTTGGGCATCCCAGGCATTAGGTTACCGGAAAAGAACTCTTGAGGCAAACGTAATTCGAGGTGTGACCACAATGGCCACAAAAGTCGGAGTGAGGAGTAGAAATAGCTTCATTCATCCCCAATAGTTCCGATAGTTAGATTGATGAAAATAGGGTACAGATTTTATTGGAGACTTTTATGTAGTCTGGAGTTGGTTGGCTATTGCGATTGTTTGGCGAAAACTGGAACCAGAAAAGAAAAATCAGGATGATATCTACATACTTCGTGATCTGTGCAGCAACTCAGGGAGCTCTATCAAAACCCCCACCTATACATATATACACTAGACCAACACCTAGCGAACATCTTAGACCTAACAAGATCGAGTCTAGAGAATGCATGCCGCGAGTAAGTTCGGTCAGTTTGAACTGGGTTTATGGACTTAACCGCTTCACCGAAGTGGTTGCCTTTGCAAAAAGATTACATTTCGGCGTCTACATTATTATTGCAATATTGCATTTGCATGTTGGGACGGTAAACATGACTGTTTATCACACCCAGAACTTGGGTTCTTGATTTGGACGGTATTTGCCTCAAATGCGTTCTGAATAAGCCCGACCGGCTGGGAGATTGCGTACTGCTGATGGGCGACGTTATGACAAGATCGATTTCAAACTGCAGGAGATACCAACAGCTTGTAAAGTTGATATCGCTCAACAAAGCACACAATTGCCAACCGGTTCTCTCGATAGATGCTGAGATTGCGGCTGTCTAATATGGGTGGACGGCGACGGCGGCGAATTCATGCATCCGGGAGTCGATCATTGGAATTGCGTCATGATACTAAACCTTGCCCTGCCAGAACAGACGAATGAAATAAATGAGTGGATACACTACAAAAATATACCAAAAATGGCCGTTTTCGTGCCTTGAGAACACCACCCAGAGAAAATTAAACTTGCACTGAATTTCTATAAATGTATGTTTGAGAAATCCGTTCTCTTTTGTCGCCCACCCCGCTTGCATGTTATGAAAGAGGGAACTAAATGTGACAGCAGAGCTACACAGCAAGGTGATGGGTAGATACCCGGTTCAACCGGTGGTATGGTACAGTGTTCCTAAGCGGCCCGGCCTCAATTTTGAAAGCCTGCGCTAGCGGCGGCCCGGCCCGGCCTGGGTCAAAAGCCGGCCTGCACGTGATTTAAAAAACTAGCATTGGCCTGCATCGGCCTGCATAAGCCTTGGTCTGGTTGATGGATGGAATACGGCAATGGCAGGGCTACGATGATTGAGTTGGATATGGTTTATGTTTCGTACTTTGGAGACTTTCTTAGTATAGGCAGCAGAGAATCTTTCGAACAAAATATTCCGTTTAGGCTTAGTTCCGCCAAGAAAAGCCTGCAGGCCGCCAAGAAAAGCCGGCCGGCCGCCAAGCGGCCGCCAAGAAGCCTGCAGGCCCGGCCCGGCCTTCATTTGAAAGCCGCCGCTAAGGCCGGCCCGGCCCGGCCTACGCAAAGCCGGCCTGGCCGGGCCGCTTAGGAACACTGGTATCGTATACTTATACTTGATTGGTGGTCTAAGAAGAGAAAACGCTGTGCAACAACGGCGCCCATCTCAATTCTCCAGAAACAGAAACGGCTTATTTGCATCTCCTTCTCATCTTTTCCTTGATATTATTGAGTATCGGTTGAGAGCACTAATTAAGTCTCTACTGTGACACGGCATGCGTACACGTTCGCTTTTGTCTCATATTGGAGGACTTCCGTTAGAGTCTGGGACCTTGTCCCAGCCAACAGTCTGAAATTCCACAGGTTCACATCACTCCAGAGAACCCTACCATGTAACAGCCGCAGTCCCAGTGATAAAATGTATGCGCTGAGAGACGGTCGGGATTTACTGGGGTACGTGCGGGACCATGCCTTTGTTGCCTGCTAGACCCTTCGATACTAAACTAAGACTCACAACTGGAGGTGTGGTAAACTCGGAGGGGGTTTGTTTTTTTATCTGTTTACAGGGTTGTTGTTGAATCATTTTTTGTATTCACTCTAGCTAGAGTACATATGATAATGTTCGTTGACCCCTTCCGCTCCAGATGGACCCGCTAGGTCAAAGGAATCCCCATCCTCTACCATTACTCCCGTGGTTTGTTCATACGATTCTCTGCATTCGTTGGCAGCCAACTCTTGATGCAGCCACCGTTGACCGGTTGGTTGCCATACGGACACAACAGCTGTTCGTTATCTAGTAGGGCGCTAGAACTGATTGATCTGTAGAGACATAGTACATATAGGCAATACTGCAGGGCACGCATCGTACGCAAGGAAATTGAATGGATTTAGAGTAGAGTTCGAATTAAAAAACATGACCACTCAACAACCCAACTTTTCATCTCCAGAAGCCAAAACTAACACCCAAAAGACCTCATTCTGCAGTCCAAAGAACAAAACCAATTCCAAGTGCCATAATTCCTATCATGAAAGCCCTTTTTAGACCTCCGAATTTGCCACCCAAGTCTTTTGCCGGGTTTTCCCAGCAGTCATTCCCCACCCCGTGAGGTAAAAATCACACTTAATATCACATTTGCGCGAGATTCGGATTCCTTCATCCGCATCTTCATCTGTAACTTCGGTCGTGGTTCTACATATTAATGTCAAATCTGTTCTGGTGTACATACCGTTCTAGAATGGTGAATACTTACCTGAAGAATCCCCAAGTGGCGGGAGCAGTGTGATCGTTTGCCGGATCACCCTGGATCAACGTCAAGATATTTTTGCGACCCTCCGTATGCTCCTCATATGCTGGGCCCCCGTCATAAGTGTTGATACCCAAGGTTTGCTCGTACTGATTGGCCTTCAAATGAGCGAGAAGTTCTTCGAGGAACGCTGCCGGCAAGTCAGGTGCTTGTGTGCCTTCGGAGACGACTTCGAACTCGTAGGGGTACAGAGCTCCATTATGGAAAACCCAGGCCGAGGGGATGATGTGAGACTGGGTGAACTTCTCGGTAGTCCAAGGAGTGGAAGTATTGCCATCCTGAACAAGACGCTCCTCCGCCGACAGGTCGAAGTGACGATGTACGAGACCGATGCCAAGGCTAGCCTCAACGTTGTGACGCAAAAAGATTTCGCGGACGGTGCGGATGAAGAATTTTCCCTTGCGAGTTTTGAAAGCTTGGGCGACATCTGAGAAATCTGGCAACGAATTGTACACTCCAGCGTCGTATGGCCGCAGTTCGACTGACGTAGCCATGGCTAATCGCTTATAATTTTCTTTCGAGAAGGACTTATAGCTTAAGGCTTAGAGAATGAAACGGGAGTACTATGAAAGTGTAATGAAGAACGTAGGAGGCGCCAAATCCATAGCACACATGTTATATATACGTCTTTGAAGCTAGTGAGGAGGCGGCTAAGAAAACATGTTCACAAATTCTGATGTAGCATGCAGGAACTTCCGATAATCTCCTGCGCGGAGTATATTATTAATAAGTAGGTACCTATAACTAGAAAATACTCGTTGCATGAATGACCTCCTGTTCGAGTTCTTCAATCTCCCATACAACCTTGATCTGTCAGAGGGACCGAACGTCTTGGATTCTCTCTTACACAGCTCCTTCACTCCACCACCTTCTGTCGTGCCCACCGAACTATGCTTCCAAAGAGTGCTGCTTGCATTATCGGTTCGCGTGACTCCTACGCGCACCTACAGCTCCAACTCCCGGCTGCAGAAACACCTATCAATATTACAGGATCGTACGTGGGTAGTTGACCTTGATTGGTTTAGATGCCTACCCATATCGTTGGAAAAGTTGGTCGGCAGTGGTTCAATCCACCCTAGGGGGCAGCGCTTTTACGAGTTTTCCAGAGCATCCTTCGCCATTCCACAGTCAGTTCTTCTATTGAACGACATTGCTAGACATTCCCATTCTCCAATTCTACCCACTAAATCTCAAAACGTGGCGAACACCATGTTGACGTGACTTGAGTAAGCACTCTTGCCTTGGATGCCCAACGACCGTACGTTTACTTCTTGCTCTCTATCATTTGTACCTAAACTTAAACCAATATCATTTACCTCTCTGGCAGTATATCATCACCGTTCTTCAATGCTCTTCCTCCCAAATGCTACTATGGAATATTATCCGTTCTAGTCAGTTCACGGAGAATGTCAGTCCGCGGAGTGACTAGTCAGTTCACGGAGTCCCACCTTCCGTGAACAAACCGGTCAGTTCACTGATCCGTGAACTGACCAGTGCTAATTATGCTCAACCAAAATTAACAGTTACTCCGATCGCAAAGTTATGTATACATGAAATATGCATAATCGATTGCTCTTTCAATTCCTGATCTCTAATTTACCATATCTCTAATATTGATAGAATGGTTGTGGAAAAACGTCGATTTTCGGCGTTTTTTGGGGGTGTTTTTAAAGCTGCTCTATCAATTTTGAAGATATCATAAATCAAAGACCAGGAATTGAAAGAGCAATGTATTTTGCATATTACATACATACATCTCTTGGTGATTGGACAAATACTTGCAGACTTAATTGGACCGAGCTTTTGTCATTTTTGTCAGGGCCGCCATGGCTCCGTGAAGTGACTGGTCAGTTCACGGAGTTGTGGTAGACTGCATGAACTGACCGGTTAGTTCATGGAGCATTGTTACTCCGCGGGTTGACTGGTCACTCCGCAGACTGACATCCTCCGTGAACTGACTAGAACATTATCTATACCACTCTCTTCATTCCTATCTTCCAAGGCCAGCCGCACATGAATTATCTTTCTGTTTCAGTGATATTTCCTCCTCCATCATATAAGCATCACCAATTGTTGTCACCATCTCTACCTCCCATAACATTCCAGCAGTCTCATTACTAAATCCTTTTGTGTAACCTCACATGCCCCAGTGTTGTTAATATTACAGAGCACTGGAGTCGGAATCAAAATACCCAGACATAAGAACTCCAACTAATCTATCCTACGCCGTGACAATACGAGGTAGAATCTGCAGTTAATGTTGTTAAACAACATATCAATTCCAAATGCATATGGTATGGGAAAATAAACAGCGAGGTGCCTCATGACCTGCTATACGAACGGAACTGCATGTTCGTTGATAGGTGTTGGTAAATAACCTGGTCATGGGCGGGGGTGAAGGGGTTAATAAAAGCGCTATATGTATGACTCCCTATGACGTTGTACCTAGGAAAATGTGCATGAAGAAGGCGAGTTAGGAAGAAATCGAGCGGGGCATACCGAGATCAGTAGGACGGAAATGGTTTGCAACTCGCAGTTGTTTGTTTGCCTACTGCGCATATCGCCTGCTTGTGGAGGTGAATTTTGGTGGAAGTTCTCAAGGTGAGCACAATCTTTTGATCCCCTTCATCGTCATCATCATCTAAGCTGTCCGCGGGATTTGCGATTGCCTAGATGGGGTGACGTACGTTGGATGTGCGGAGGAAGCGCCAAGTTTTCGACATATCCATGCTCCAGTTCTACCGCTGTACGACCTGCAGATAATCGTATTGCAACCTCCGCCACATTCCTGGGTGCTCATAGTGCTACGACACTAATTTTGCGAACGGTGTGGTCACACAATGCCTGCAGCCTCCCGGCAGTCCTACCGTTAGTGGCATGATTGGACGAACTGCGTAGTTGTGGCACCCACCATCTGGGCAGGCAGATTGTTGGAGGTCATGCGTGACACATCATAATTCGTCAGTGATTATCCTAAGTCCATGTATCGCGGCATTGTCATCTTCCACTACCACATATGCGTACTTCTTCCCAGGAACTGGCCTGGATGTGATCTGATAGGCATTAGGCGTGTCCATATTCGATTGTCACTTGTATGTTTGTATTGCCCAGATGGCATTTTTTAATTTAGTAACTGTGCCGTGATATCTCACGGCTGGGATTATTATTGTAAAGTGTCTGTATGCGAAGATTGGGTGGTGCTGGTGGTATTTTGAATGTGATTAGGCGCATATTGGGTTTGTAGGTAGTCTGCAAGATTGTGGGGCTGTATTTGGAGCTTGTAACTATATCACAGTGATCAAAGATATTAATAGAGATATTGAACTTGCTTCAATCAATCAACCCTGAGCTCATCACAATTGTTGAACTCAAAGGCGTGAGGGAAGGATAATAAAGATACTGTTACAAATGTACTTTCCTTGGAGACAAAAGACCAGTAGTCCACCATGACATGTAGTTGTGGGTCAGAAACATATGACTAAAGAGGTTGTATATCTAGGCAATGTAAGAAATTTTTTAGATAATGTTAAGTGATAAACTATGGCCACAAGACAGCTGATTGTGAGATGGTTGCAATAATTGTATTGAAAGCAAAAACAGGCGAAGTAATAAATGATGAGATCAGCACACTGATTTTGAATACAACTTGATGGAGTATAGTAAAATATGCAATGTACTTTAAAAAGTGAGAATTATATAATATTATTTCAGTAGATATTCACTCAGCAGGGTCCTGTTGAATTTGTTGTTAGACTCAACCAAGTTTGATTTCATTCAATTGTAATTCACAAATTTCATTCAGACACACATTCTAGAAAAACTGTTTCACCCAAATCTTACAATATTGCTGAAATCTGATTCATCACTCCTTTGAAGGTTATAGATCCTCAGCTTACTGCATGCAGCTCAAGATGTGGAGTGTATTCTCCTATTGTACTCGTGCTGCTTATCTTGAATTAGCAATGGTTCCAAATGCCGGTTTCAGTTCCGGTTCCAGGCTAGAGCTGAACCGGAACTGTTCCAATGGGTTTTACCCCTCCAAAAAAGCCAATCACACCTAAAATGATGAATATTTGGCCAATTCCCCTGCCAAATCTATTGCTCCAATTAAGTATTTGAGTTTTGATTGTATCACAATGTGATGTATACATAAATGATGCGATTTTGGATGGGCTTTGAACTGCAATTGTTCAATTTGTGATCTGATTGATATGGATTGAGTCACAGTGAGACACACCAAATATTCTACAATATTCAATTGCAACTCCCCAATCATTGCCCACATTGCGAACTGGACACTGCGAGGTGCATGAGCACCCAAAACTTTATATTTTATATATAGAACGAATTTCGATGGAATGAAAACCGAAATCGGCTAATTGGAGACAAAGTTCTGAATGTGTGAAAATGAGGCTAGGCTGTATGTGAAATCTGGTCAAAAAAACCAATGTTTTTGGAATCGTTCAGGTTTGAAACAACTCTCATTGGGCACTTTGGTATGTTGGAGGTTTCCGACCCAGATTAGGACCCAGGTCAGATTCCAAAACTGGACCATAGTCAATTATTACCGAAATATTGCTAACTCTATACTTATTGATTGTCAATTGATTTTGACAACTTGACTCACTATGACAACACCAAGTGAATAAATATTATTGAGAATTATATAGTCAAGGACAGAATTCATCAATATTGATTTTACACCAGGTCTACTTTGGAAGTGGTTTTGGCCATGACTTATTTTTGGAAAGCCATTGTATGTTCAATCAAATTGAATATCATTCTAATTGTTTGATGTTGGAATTGGAATATTATGCTGGAAGGTTCCATAGATGAATTCAAAAATTTCTCGGTTTGAAATCTTGAAGCCCAGATGATCATCCAAATTCCCCAATATCATTCCAATCTCAAAAAGATTGGAATCAGGCAAACATAGTCTAATTGGAAACAACACTGGGACTGAAATAGCTGTTGACTCTAAAATGAATGTCAACTAGATATTATTTCCACTGGGATCCCCACTACGTATACAATCACCAACTATGATACCTTTTCAACAGGTGATAAGGAACAGATAATACCAATTCTTGCTCTATTACAGATAGAGTTAAAATAACAGAGAGGGACGTCAAATAAAAACAATCCACTTTGACGCTTCGAATAGATACTACCATAATGGAAGTTGTTCGAAATGAAAATAATGACATGGAAGGCACTATTATGGAGATTTCTTTATGCCATCTTACAATTCTCAAGAGCTTATATGTGACCAGAAGGGTACTGAACACTGAGTTCAACAGACCAACTACACCAGGCAGCTCAATCGAGTGCAGATGAAACCAGGTGGTGGGAAGGCTGAAAGTCATGACTCTCTTACCCAGAGGTTAATTGAAAAATATGGATAGCCATGATATATGAGAAATCAATGTGTTGAACAAGGAATAATAATTACCATATATGTTTATGACATGTACAAGAAAGACTATACAGATCAACAGTGAATAATCATCAGCAGAATATACTGTTCAAACTGCTGATTCTATGTCAGATTGAAGACAGGAAGTCAGTTGACTCACTAGTGAAGCTAATGGACACTGTCAGCAAAAATATAGCCACAATTACATACATTGAAAAAATACTATATCTATTTCACAACGTTGAATGGGTAAACTATGAAATACTATTCCACAAATAAATAGCAGAAACAAAATGCTTTGATGTAATTTATTCAATGGTTGACATTATGATATTATGTGTATTTAACATTGTTTCTGCAGAAAGGCTCAAAAAGCCACCTATAAGTATAAATGTACTGGATAGGCTGGTACAAATGATTGTCCAAAGATGTATACACACTGGTTGAAAGAGAAATTATGCAAAGATGGGTAAAGTACTATAAGAGGAGAAAGGAAAATTGAGTAATGTTGGAGACTATACGGAAAGCAAGAGGTATTACAGATATCAATATTGAGACAGATATAGATATGGCCAAAGACATCAGATTACAGATTGAGGCGATTGAGACTTGGGTTAATAGTGAAAGCTATAGACAACATTGGGAGGCTTGGAGACATGATCCACAAATCATATTACAAGGATTCAGGCCAATGCTGAAGATTCTGATCCTGCTGACCATACAAACACTGAGGGCAGTTCTGTTCAAAAGATAATATGAACCTATGAATTACACACGCTGTGCAAGCAGACAGCTGCTAAAAATCCAGTGAAGTGAGAGAGAACAGATGCAATTGCAGCTAATATTGAAAAGATACTGGTGGTGCAACAACAGCAACAGATGAAACGGATATAGGAAAACAAGAAGACAATATCCGCCAGAGATTTGGACAACAATTCAGGATCAATCCAAGATACTAACAGGAGGAAAAAATCAGTGAATAAGATATAGGATAAGGCATGGCAGCAATCAGTACAAATTCAAACACCTTCGAGAAAAGAAGTCTCACCATCATAATACCTAACCTTCAGCACATGTTCCATAACCAGAATTTTGAAATCATGTCAGCAGTTGATAGAATGCTATATGGAGCAGGCCTTTCGAACCACATTACGGTAAGAAGCTTCAACTCCAATATTATAGGATAAAGAATAGCAAGAATTATTGCAAATAGGTTATCTATTATATTGATGGTGAAGAAAGGGATTGTTGGGAGATTACCAAGCTATATCAATCAGAGAATTATCAACTGATGAATCAATTTATTCTGAAATATGGGGAACATATATATCATCAGCATTGACCAAACTGCTGTAAAGCAGTTGTGTGGCATGAAAAAAACACAAACCAGAAAGCTGAGTAAAAAATAATGAAATATGTCTTTTGATAGTAATAAAAGGGTGTGGGAGATTTGTAGATGTTGAAAAAATGTGGAAAAGTATGGTGAAGCAGATAATTGGAGTTGTGTTTTCAATCAAATAACAGAAGGTGGTCAAGCGACACTGAGAGACAGGAATGAGGGTGGTCAAAGTATATCATCAGGTAGAGCGATACATTGGCACTGGACCGGATACTTTTCGTCAATAATATTGTAGGTGCAAATACAATATCTCACAGTGCATCAAGCGAGAGATAGTGAAGTTCAGGTTATGCACATGGTGTAACAAAACAGAAGATCAACAATCCCATAGTGTAGGGTTCAAGGCTGGGAAGCTCCATAATTGCACATAGGAATATAATATATATATTCACTATATGGGGCACAATTTCATAAAAAGCAATGCAAATCTTGACCAGATATAGTCAATCCACAACTATCGAGAGAAAAGCAAATGCTGCAGGGTAAGAGTGAAAGAAGGAAGAATGATTATTCAAATCCAAGAGAAACTGAAAAGGCACTTGGCCAAGACTTCTGTCATGTGGAAAGTAGAAAAGAAAGCAATTCACTATCAAAGAGTCCACAAAGGAAAAGATGAAAAAGTGAACAAAGTCCAATGATGCCAACTAGGGAAAAAATATTTGATCACAGAAATTGCATGAAGAAAGTTTAGCAAGCAAATTTTGAAAGTACAATGAATTTAATAGTTGTGGTACAAGACACGAGTATGGACTGTCAAGCATATTTGGGGTAAATATAAGCGCTCAATTAAGCAACAGACAAGGATTTCCAAATCTGCCATCCAGATTTGAGGAGAATGAAAATAAAAAAAATATTAACTGTAGTAAGGGTGGGTATGACAGTTGACATGTATGATGAATTAGAATACTTTGGTGGCTGCTGAAATATTCTGACATTTGACAGAACCAACAGGAGAGATTTCAAGGTCAGAATCATAATGACTATCATCAAAGACATAAAGATAGCCTTGACAAGTATCAGTTCCACCCATGAGAGGCAATATATAATATAACAATTACCTAAAGAAAAGCATCAGTGTGTATGTATATCAACACTTACAGCCTATGGTTGAACAGAAAATTCTATTAAACAAGAACAAACTGATTATGGAAATACATGATTATACAACACAATCTGCAAATGTTTCTCAATGTTGACCAGGTCATAGTGGTATTGAAACACATGGAATCAATTGAGTTGATACTAGATAATGCATTATGACCGGGGTAACGTATTTCTCGGTCAAACCGCCCACGGCCTAGACACCGATCACGCAATTTAGCACGGAAACGCCCTTAGCTGCATGAGCAGGGGTTCATCATTACCCCGCTCGTAAACCGAATTTTCACCTTCCCACTGCGTCATCGCAACTATGGGCAGAGTGAAGCGCAGAAATCTGGCCGCTGACAAGGAAAATGACATCCGGGAGGCCAATCATGCATATCATAGTGGTCAAGTAGCATCCATCCACGCAGCAGCCTCAACTTACAGTATTCCCTTTGGTACCATGTGAGATCGTCCCAGAGGAGCTCAACCCCGGAGTATTGCACATGAGAACAAACAGCTACTTACTCAGGAGGAAGAGAAATCGATTGTGAGATTCTGTGAAGCTCTGGATTACCTGGCACATCCACTGCAAGGGATGATGGTTAAGAATTTTGCATTATCTCTACTACCCCCGCAACATCTCCGGCAATAAGGCAAACACGGGATTTCTCGCTTTTTGAACTGACATCTTGGCATTACTAGCAAGTTTAGTCAGCGCCTAGATTGCCAAAGGGCAAATGCCAATGACCCTGTCATTTTGAAAAACTATTTCCTGAAAGTAAGTCAGTTTCGTATACTTCAATATTTTTGACTAACAACCAGTTTGCTGCTGGGAACACTTTTTAGAAAGCTTAATGCTCATCCAGAAAACATTTACAATATGAATGGGAATGGTTTCATACTTGGTCAGGCCATGAAAGTCAAGGTTATCTGCCGTAGAGGCCGAAAGAATCCCTGCTATAGTCAGGATGGAAATTGCGCAATTGTTACAGTTATTGAGTGTATATCTGCAGCTGGTACAGTTATACCACCCATGTATATCTAAAAGGGTGGGAAGCATGTACTAGGATAGTATGCTAGGGTTCAGGCTAAAGAGCAGGCTATCTTTGCTTGGTCATCCAAGGGTTGGACCGACAATGAATTGGAGTTGGAATGGGCGGAGAAGAACTTTGAAAAGTTCACAGCCCAAGTGTAGGTACAATCGAAAGGTTCTGCTGCTCCTGCTGACCGCATTAGTGCAAAGAAACAGCGGCGTATTCTGGTTCTTGATGGACATAGATCACATTTGACATGGCAGTTTTTCGATTATTGTTCAAAAAGAGATATATATCCTATTTGCCTTCCAGCACACTTTACACATATCTTACAACCACTGGATGTTGGCCTCTTTGGTCCATTATCATGCTGCGATAGGAATGAGTTGGATTTGTGGATGAGAAAAGGAGGTAATGCCATTAAGAAGGGGCAATTCCATGAGTAGACACACCCCCGGAATCTCAATTCATTGTATTAATAAATTTTCCAATTGACTTGTCACACGTGCAAGGGATGCAGCATACACACACAAGAATATCTTGAGTGCATTCGAAGCTACTGGGATCTGGCCATTGAATGCATGCAAAGTTTTTAAATGCCAATCCCAGAATTGCACTCGGCCGGAGATGCCGCCATGCTCAGCCTTTGCTGCTCAAACTAAAACTGCCCGAAAGCCCAGAGCCATTTGCAGACTAGCGCTCGATTTATTACACCTTGTCACTTGTCAAACACCTTCTCTCAAGCTCAAGTCTCTCATTGGTCAGCTAGGAAGGTCTGCCCATGGGGCACTTGCACACAAAGAATTAGGGGAGGAAATGGTGAGATTTCTTCTTTCTGGGGCCAAGGATACCACTGCAGTTGAAGCCAAAGATTGACGCCATCATGGTAAAGCTCGTGTGTATACCGCTGAGGATGTAGTGCAGCTCAGAGCAGGGAGAGAGAGGGTTGATTACGAAAAAGCGGCCAAAATCAAAAAGCGCCAGGATAAGGCTGCAGCTAAAGCAGCACCAGTAGAAAAGGGTCTCAAAGGGTCTGAACATGCGGAAAAGCAGGGTGTAGGCTCAAAGAAGGTGGATTCAAATTGTCTTAGTGATTGGGAGGATGAGGAAGAAGATATCACAGCTGGAGGGGGGTGGGATGATGAAACAGCGAGGGGGAGGAGGGCTCTGTTATATATGTTCGATGTATACAGAGCCCAGTGGATGCCCTAGATAATGGAAACAGTTGAGAAGAGGTCAATAGTCAACCTCCAGTAGTAACAAGGTCAGGGAGAGTGGTAAAGACCTATCATTTGACTTAATAAATGTCACCTGCGTGTGGTCAGTTTTCTGGTTGTGGGCGGTTTCCCTGTACAATACGTTACCAGCTTATGAATCAATCAGTTTAATCAATATCAGAGGATGAAAAACATATCAGTCCAGGCCATGAGATAATCAAAGTTGGGTAAAGGGAAATAATTCAAACATGGTATAAACCAAGATGCAATTGTATGAAATATTTACAAAATGAAACTGGAAAAGGTTATGCTAATAATGAAGTGTTGGTATCAATAGAGCAGAAACAGCAAGATTTTGTTGGAAAAAGGCATGATACAATGGCTGGAGGACAAAGTGATAGTGATAAAAAATGATTCAAAAGGGCATTCAGAATAAATGAAATGAACAACATAATGTATGCATGATCAAATAAATTGAGATGACCAAGAGAACAGCCACATCTTGTAGGTGATAACAAGGGTAAAAAGAGAAGAAAGAGCAAACCATACATACAGAAAGGACAGAAAAAAGAAACTGCAAAATCAATATATGAGAGCAAGCAAAATTGCTGAAATGACAGTATGCATGAGATGGAAGATGACGGGAAGTGACGGGAACACAAGAATATTGGACAACAGCCAGTAGGTACAGTGAATGATATACAAAACAGTACATTTCAGTTTGGTGTTTTGTTGGAATAAAATATAACCACTCAAGTTATCAGGTATATAGGTGACTACAATATAACCACTCAAGTTATCAGGTATATAGGTGACTACAATAAAGTATATTGGGAGCCAACATGAATTATATACAGATCAATATATTTGAAACTGATGGTGTCTTGATCTTGAAAAAAAGAAAGCACTGAGGAAAAAATATCAAGAAAATAATCAAGGTGGACAAGAATAACTGAATACCAATAATTTCAAAACTGATATGATAACTACCAATATGCATGAAAAAGAACTTCAACTTTCAACATGAATATACAGTATCACAACCAAAGCATAATAAATACCCCTTTTACAACAGTTGACACCTTGACTGTGTTTCGCCAAGATACATTGAACACAATGAAGGCAATTATTTTCAGAATTTGGAGTTGAGCTCTTTGACAAACTAGGCTTCACCAGCACTTGAAAATTAATATCTGCTCGCAGTATTCTAGTCCAGTTGAACAATCACAAGTTTCTACTTTGTACAGATTCTGTCAATCAGATTCGTGAATACACGAATATATATGGTAGATACACAGTTATGAATGTTCCCACTATATATCCCATTCACACCATTCTGTCTCTGCAAGATATACCAAATCATTATAAAAGCCTATTCCAGAAAAGTAAATATTGAAATGTTCAACTTGCATATGATTTCCAAATTATACCAGGAATGATTTCCATATCATATATGGACTATGTACATCAATATCAAATGCCATCAATGGCGAGGGTTGTACCACCGGGTGATAATGACAATGATCAGGACAAGGTAGAGGTCATCCAATCAACACTTTCATCAATGAACAGCATGGAGAGGCAAAAGTTGTACCTGGACATCCCTGCCATTGCAATTGGACACCCAATCATCCATTATCAACTGGCTAGGGAAGCCTTAACATAAAGACTACAGCAAGCCTCAGCTTCAGGTAGTCAGGTGGAGACAAAATTGGAGGGAAGTCCAGCAGTGACCAGTGAAATATCAGAACATGGGCAGAATAAAGAATTGGAAGGGTCATAATGGGAACAATATAACTAACCAAGAGATGAGGTCACCAACCAGGCCAGCCTATGACAGAATGGCAAGTATCAATATGGAGTCTATCAGAAAAACAACATTCCCAACAACAACTTGCAATCCCAGTGTGGTCCACTGCGGGTATTGATGGTGGGAAGATCAGTCAAATTACAAACATTGAAAGAAGATTGCTAAATTGATTGGCAGAGTTACCACTATCACAGCATAGCAAGTGAAGGAAATCCAATCAAGAGATGAAGAGAATGCTCAGTGTATAATACACAAATATTGGGAAGTACAAAGGGAACTGGCAGAAACCTGAGCCATTCAACATAAACTGGTGATATGGAGATGGAAAATGCCAATGGATTGGAAATATATTGATACACACAAGCAGATCTAGGAAATGAATTGTAACCTTGACCAATTCCTAGCGTTCGGCGGTTGGTAGGACGGGTGTTCAAAGTACCAGGCCACAAAGTGCTCAGCCGGATGTCAGAAAATTATTGCACCAAGATAGACAGTTATGGTGAAGAGCAGCTGCAAACAGAAATGAACAAAGAAATCAAAAACATCGCAGGGCCAAGGAAATGAAGGATAAGTATAAAACAAACAGTTGATATAATACATAAGAGAAGAAAACAGAAGATTTACACTCTTTTCAAGAAGCGAGAGAAGTCACCATCGTGGATATTACAGGAAACCAGAAATACACTGCCAGAGTTGAGCGGACTGTGGAAATGGCTTTGGTAATCAAAGTGGATGACCAGGAACTTAAGGAATCGAAACACACAGTGAAAATGAATATCTGTCACACTGAAGCAGATACAGTAGTAATTATCAATTTGTAGATAAAAATATAGACAACAGCAGTAGCACCAGTACTAGGACTCATCCACCTCTGAGATAAAACTAAACATACGGTCATTGAATCTGGAACCCTCATGGCTTCCAGACCTGCAGCACCAATCATTAGTTCCAAAGAATTACAAACAAAATGCATGATATAGAACATGCCACAGCCCGCACAGATACCAGTTAAGACACCTGTACCACCACACCAACAACAGCAAATTCAACCCCAGATCAAAGAGCTGATATACACAGAATTTTCAGAAACATCAGTGGTCAGGCAGAACAAGAAGAATGGATCTGGCTATCTGGTAGGGGAATAGATGATGGACTTCTAGATAGAGAAGAAAAATGTCAGTATTCGAGAACCCATTACCATGAACAAAAACACACGGGACAATGGGGGAATTATTGTAAGAAAAAACAACAACCTCTTGATTTTGCTAAAAACAACAAAAAATTGTGTTGAAGATCAACAGAACACTCTGGGAGCAACATGTTCCAGCCCGAATCATAGTCCCTGGTATCTCACTAAATCGTAAGAAATTCAATACCATACTGACCAGAAGGAAATCTTGAGCAAAAATGCCAATTGTTTTGATTATCATTATAGCATGAATAGTGGACCCAAGCAATATCCACAACAAAAAGCATGGCATCTGCAGAAAGATAAAGATGCATGTAACCAACTTTGCTGGTAGATGGCAAAGGGATTGGAAAGACTGGACATTTTGAAGGACAGAATTCGTGCAGGAATGAAGGGTATGATCAGATCCATGTTAATATGATGGAATGTCAGAATGGTGGATATGAAGGAAAAGAAAAAAAATATCGGAAAACAGATATGGTTAGATGTATTTGCTATTAGAGAGATGGCAATGGCCCAACAATACATAGGGGAGTGGTTGAGAGCAGTTGAAATATGGTACATGTTTGAATTCTACATCAATGCAGGCCCACACATATTATTCAAGTACTGCTTTGGATGGGATGAATATATGTCAACATGTGGAATACTTCAATTGGTCAGATATATGCTACACATGGGCGCCCACAAAATGGTGATATTCAATTTTGATATAGTAGTGTGCAAGACTAACAAAATTCAGAACTGTAGCCACAGTACCAATCTATGTTCAAATTTGAAGGGTGAACATATCCTCCAGTACAATGAATGTCCCAAAATTTGCGCTTCCATTGCAACAGCTTAAGAAGAAAGGCTCAGCTGTAAGGGTGAAAATTGCATTGTAATCAACAGGGTGATCGAACAACAGCTACGAGAACAACAGTAGGCAACGTAAAAGCCAGATTATGCAATCATCAAAAAGAAAGCAGAAACGATGGATGGGGTGGATCATGTCATGCACAAATTACAGAGAGAAGAAGTTGAAATACAGGATACTACTATGCAGTTGATATTGAAAAGATTAATCCCAGGATTCCGGTGGTGAAGATATGATAGCCCAACTGTATAAAGAGCAGGGGGGGGACTTTGTTGGCAACTGAGAAGGCAATGAAAAGGGCAATTGAATTGGTGGCAATTCAAAAGACTTATGAATAAAAAAAAAATGAGTACTGAACAAGCCACCTGGGATACCAGCTCACTAGAGAATGAAAAACAACATTCGCAATCGGGAGTAACACCCAAATTGTGATTGATGATATTGCAGATTTCAAGGGGAGTAAGACATATCTATGTATTTGACATCACCAACGAACGAAACCCACAAGTCAGGCTGGTCAATTTTTATTACTCTCTCTGTTAAGAATACAATGCCCGATCAACAACTAGATCCATAAAGAGCGCTATTAGTGAACCAAAAGTGAAAGCAAGAATAATTGAGCTGTATGGTAATTGGAAAACCCATAGTGAAGAATTGAATAACTGATATACTCACGGAAGAAATGCAACAATTTTGAAAGGTTAATTGAAATACATCGAGCTGCAGGTCATGAACAATGATGAAGTCATTTGCTGTACCACAAGAAATGGCAATCAAACAGGGTGTCAAGAGTTCAGTGCTTGGTATTGAAGGTTTAGGGTTTGAGGTTCTAAGGGTTGAAAAAACTGACAGCCCAATGGCTAAGATGTCCAAAAACAGTCTGTAGCTTGGAAGACACAAACAGTATGCAAAACACTTGATCCAGAATCACCAAGTCAAAGTGGAGAAAGCCGAACCTGATTGATTGTGTTATAGATATGGGAACCGGTGAAAAAAGAAACATATCCTTCGCCATACACCTGGTTTATATACAGTGATTCACTGGTTTGATAATACCTTTGAATTCCTGCATTCTGTGTATATTGCTTTCGGTACCATTCTGTCATTTTCTATTCGAATCCTGGGGTTATTGTGATTGTACTTCAGCTGCCATTAGCAACGTGATTTCAGTTTTGACACATTTGACCGTTCATTCGAAACCTGATATCGTACTCGTTTGGCCTTATCTTCTATATTATTCACCCATCAACACCCTACCATCTATCGTCACTCAGCCCAACTGTGGCAGTACCTCACCCTGTCCACTACCCAGCACCTATGAGTTTATCACCCAGGCATCCAAGGTTGTTCAGTGTCAAAATCAAGGATGGCCTTGAGCCCATCCCTGTTGGTTACGAACTCCCAGCTTCACTGGTTGTACTCCCTGCATTGAACCAAAGCCTGGAGCTGCTTGGGGGATAGCCTGCAATTGTCTATCTGGTCAACATCATAATACTCTTCTCCATCCAGTATTACTGGCAGCGGAGGTTTTTGCTTTTGATTAAAAAGAGGATCCTGCGCAGTGTTCTCCGGGTAACAAATTGGTTGCACATCGTGAACGCATAGTTGACTTGGTAGCTGAACTCCATAGGCCCATGGACTGATGACCACCATAATATTATATGGTCCAATACATTTCCAGTTCTGTTTGCTACTGGGTTGGGCTGTCCATAGGTTTCTGGTATCCATCCATACTGTGACTTCTATATGTAACTCCCTGCTGACTATTTACGATTTGTTGGCCTGTTTGAACTGCACCGTTTGGGCCCATAACATATCTGCTCTAAGTTCGCTGAAATATTGGTCCATCCATTAAGCCATCGGCCTGGTGTTATCCTGATGAATATTATTTGGATCCTCAAGTGCGTATTGGTTCAAGGTTATTTACCTGTTAAAGACATAACTGCCAACAAAGGTGGAGTAATTTGACGTGGTCAAGGGTCCAGGGCTCGGTATCGGGGGTTCATGGTTGTTGGTTCCGAGGGTTATAAAACTGACAGCTGTATGGCTATGCAGTCTGAGGGTAGTCTGTCGCTACAAAGGTGAGGACTGAATGCATGACACTTGATCCAGAATCACCGAGTGTGAAAGAAGTGAAAGCCCAAGGTAATTGAAGATTTTATAGACAAGAGAATAAGTGAAGCAACTTAATATTCTTTCAACCAAAAGACCTGTTCTTATACAGTGATTCACTTGTCCCATGATACATCTGAACTCCTGCATTCGTTGTCCACCGCTTTGGTACCATTCCGTTGTTCTTGTTGAAAACTGATTTCAAACCTGATTCCATACTTGTCGTGCATGAGGCTCAACTCAATACCCTATTCCATTTTGGTCAAGTTTTAGTCTCCGTTCGAAACTGGATTTCATTACATTGTTCTACAATCTCCATTTCAAACCTGATGTTATTCTAGTCGCCCTTGCAGCCTACGCCCAAAACCTGATTTCATTCTCATGATACTTAAGGTTTTCTATTATTCACCGATCATCACTCAACCATTGATTGTCATTCAATACTATCATGGCAGTAGCTCCCCCCTCCCCAATTCCAATCATCTAGGAAGTTCACAATTCTGGGGTGCCAGATCTTTCAGTGTGAAAATGGTGGATAGCCTTCAGTGCATCTAAATTGGGTGCAGTCACCCAGCTGAGCTCGTCATGGCCCCTCCGTTTCACGAAATACAGCAGCTGTCTGATAAACCACCAGGAATCCTCTATCCACTCAACTGTGTATCCCCCTTCAGAGTCTACTATTACTGGTCGTGGTTGTTCTTGTATGTGACTGAGCACAGGATGATTGGCTGCCATAGCAAATCTGGATATTGATTGAACGTCGTGAATGTTTAATTGACTTGGTAGCATACCTTTATAGGCCCATAGATTGATAACGTTCATAATTTCATATGGTGCAATATGTTTCCAGTCCAGTGTCATACTTGGTCAGTCTGTTGATAGGTTTCTGGCGTCCATCCATTCTGTGTCTTCTATTTCCATTTATGTTCTGACTCTGTGGGATGTTTGTGCCTTTTTGGAGGGTATGGCTTGGTCTCTGTTGATCTCTGCTCTGAGTTGGCTGACATGTTACCCAATACTTTGGGTCATCAGCTGGGCATAGACCTCATGAATAGGGTTGGGATTCATAATTGGATGTTTTGCCAAAGGTCATTCTGAAATGAAAGCTGAAGTTGCCAAACAATGCAGAGCAATTAGTCTCCACCGAGGTATAATTGATAGCTGCTAAATCTGCCAATGGTGACCACCAGGCCCAATCGTTCTGTTGGTAATTAATGACATTTGGGAAATACTGTTCCATTACTGCATTGACTCTTTCAGTTTGGGCAGCAGTCCAAAAATGAAATGTGGTGGACAATCTTCGTTCAAGACCAAATCTTTGGCAGACATGTTTCCATAATGCCAAAGCAAATTGCAGCCTGCAATCAGATACCATTGTTGCGGGCAGTCCATACTATCTGAACAATTCTTTGACCTACATTTCAACCAGTTGCGTTCCCTCTACTTTTTCCATAAAGGGTACATGGTTGTGTATCTTCATTAGGCGATCGACCACAATCCACATTGAATTGAACCCTTGACTTTCAGGTTGTCCGACTATGACGTCCATGATCCAGTCCATTTACGGTTGCTCTGGTGCTTCTAATTGTCGTTCCAAGCCATGAGTCTTTCTGTGGGTTGCATTGCTCCACTGGTGAATATTGCAATTTTGTATGTAGACGTCCACGTCATTCCTCATCTGGGTCCGGGAGTGATTTTGGCTCGGCATGTGCTTGATAATTGTTCGTCCTGGATGTTGCATGATGTGGGGATCATGGCACTCCTGGATCCACATGAGTATTTTCTTGTCCATTGGTTGAGCTTTTTGAAATTGGAAGTTTTCAAGTAACTTCTTGTTTTTGCATGGTTCTTTACTGCTGTTGTACTGGTAATACTCACACATTTTGTATACCCAATTCCATATCTCTTCAGAACTTACAGAGTCATTTTTGAGGTTAACTGTTTCTGCAAAGGCAACGATCAACGACTTGGGTGATTCCTCCTCGAGGTCTTCCATTTTCAACACGATATGTTGGGTTCTTTCTGCCCACCCTTTCGGATGCACGTCTCTTTACATTCTTGTAAGTACATCAGGCTTTTGGTCATGTTTTCCTGGATGATAGGTAATGTTGAATTTCACACAGAACAGAAATTCGGATCACATCATGTGCATCCGGTTGAACCGCTTCGAACTCATGAAGGACTCCAGGATTTCGTGATCTGTATGAATCTGGATAGAATGTGCAGTTTCTTTGGATCCTGGCAACCATTGTTCCAAACATTTCCTATCACAACTGATTGGCGATTGTAAATTTCGTGATTTGCTTCCGAAGGTAAGAGTTTTGTGGGCAAGATTGCCACCATGTGTAATATTCCAGAATCATCAAACTGAGAAAGAAGTCCTGCAGATACGTCATTTGCAGTATCGGTTGCCCGAACTATCACTTTTTCATAGTCACAATGAATTGATACTGGTGATGTCCAAAAGGCTATCGTGAGTTCGACCAATGCTATTTGATGATCGGCTCTGCAATGGAACGGTACAACATTTCTTCTAACCTTTTTCATCAGTTGTATCTGTTGGCAGTAATCCCATATACACCATCAATGGAAGTTGGCAAAGCATAAAAGAATTGAATTTCTGCAAGTTTCTCCAGTGCTGCCCAGTTTTCGAATGGTTGGACTTTTACCAGGTCCTTTCTGATTCCGTTTACTCTGGCATTCAATGCTAGGTATTTGACCATCATTATCTGAAAATCACATTTCTCGACTTTTAAATAGAGACTGGCTTTCTTCAGCGATATAATTACTGCTCAAATTTGTTCCTTATGATGTTGAAAGTTGTTGCTGTACATGAATATGTCATCCAAACAGGCGGTGCAAAATATCAAGAAGAATGGTTGCAATATATCATCGAAGAATTTTTGGAATAATGCAGGTGCGTTTGACCATCCAATAGACATAACTAGGGAATGGAATGGTGCATAGCAGACGCTGAAAGCCATTTTGAATACATCACCTGCTGCAATTCTGATGATTTCATACATATCGCTGACATCTGATTTAGTATAATAGCCGGCTTCCGAGAGTCTTGGTAAGGTTTCATGAATCAATGGCACAGGGTCACAGTTGTTTATGATTTCTTCATTTAGGCCTTGGTAATTGACACTGAGTCATGAGCCTCCGCTTGGCTTTGGACGGAATAGTACTGGTGCTCACAAGGTGATAAAGACGACTGGATGAATCACTTGGTCAAGTTCATCTCTATCGATTGTTTCAAAACTTTGAGTTATTCCGCAGGTCGGCTGTACATGGGTCCAAAAGGAGAGGTAAAGCCATCCAGGGATTCGATCTGGAGATTGTAGGGTCAATGCAGTGGCAGTGTGTCTGTGATGACTTTACTGCACAAGGGTTGAAACTTGCGGTCCTGCTTTGGGATGAATTCTCGGAGAGGCCGTTCATGTAGATCCTGTATTACTATGACTTGTTTGATCTTGCAGAGCATGACAGCATACACCTTGAGATTCACATTTCTTCATAATTTCATACAACGTAAGGTGGCCATTGCGCAGGTGTCCAATTTTGGCTTCTCTGGATCTGCTGTTGTGGCCATATCAATGTTCCATACCCATACGCTGGAGTAGTGTTGGCAGTTCCGATGGCCGTATCTGCGTTTGAAGCCAATCCGTTGGAGCTGCAATTTGTCCATGATATTGTGAAGTTGTTACCATGGCAATCCAAGCATATCTGGGTGATGCCCAATGTTGTTACCAACACTGGTAATTGTTCCTTAGGTGATTGTATTCCTATGTGCAACATTGCTATGGTTGAAATGGTTCCAGATTGAATTGGTCTTACATCGATGACCGCTTACTCTCTAGATCGTCGTGATGCCGCTTCTTCTAGTAGATGATGGCAAACACAATGTTTGTCCACAAATGCTATTCCCATGGCTCCACAGTTGATTGGGGCATGTGTATCGATTGATCCATGTCCGATTTTCAGCAATCTTTTCTCAACAAGATATTTGCTTTCCATTGAAGACTCCTCAATTTCGGCCCTGCTAATTGAAAACTGTGAAATAGGAAAATATGATTTATCAACTCTAAACAAAGAAGATTCATGCCCAGCCCAAAGGCCATCCATATTGCACTGACTTAAGCTTTTCCTAACTCCACTTCCGGCTGTACTTATCATCCTGATTCTGAATCTCTAAATGGTGTTACTTCCACCTGTCTCGATGCCGCTTTCAACTGGCTTGAACAGGATTCCACAACGTCCCTCATATTCCTACAGTACACATCAGGATCTCCATCACTTTGCTGATTGCATTCTTCCGGAGTAATCATTTTCCCTTCGAATGCCGAGAGCCCTATCAGTGCCGGGCCATGATAACTTGCACAGAGTGTAGTGACGAGGTTTCAGGGGCAGGTATGGTGTTGCTCGGGGTTTCATGTATCTTTGACCCTGCAGTGCATCTTCCAGATGTCTTCCGCAATGCATTGGCATAGATGTACGAATCGCTTGTCCAGCTGAATTTGTCAAATTCTGCCATGTCTTCCAGAATGTCGTAATTTAATAGTGAATTTTTGAATATTTCTGAGAAGCCAGGTCTTCGCATGTGCACCTGGGCAGCATCATTCTAGTCAGTATCCGGCACCCATCATTGAAATTCTGGGTAAAACTGAAAGTATATGAATTCAATTGAATGAAGTTTCTGAAGTTCTCCATTTGTATTGGCTCATATGAGATGATCTCGGAAGGCTAGCCCGAACATGCCCAACAATTTTTCCTGCAATGGAAGATTGACGATACCAGTAACTCTGCAGATGTACAGCCGAATCTGAAGTAATACCATACCTTACGTGCAATTTGCTGCATATTATATCTTGGATTGCTCATCAAAGGATTGTGTTGGTTCATCAACAATTGTTCTTGCTCTTTGTGCCATCCATCCCTGAGGTGCTGTTCAGTCTGTTCCTGAAAATGGGGGAATTTCCCTGCGTATGTGTGTTCTGCCTCTACCATTGTCATTACTTCAGTTATTGTTCCCCACTAATGCAGACACTGATCTGACCTGATCCCAACATTAGTTTCATTCTTCTCCTTTCGACCTTACCTGTTCTTCTGTATCTTCTTGATTTTGTTTCAGATCTTCTGGGCCTAGCTGGTGCTCTGTTTTCTGATCATTGTTCTAGATCTGTGATTTTGGTTTGCAGGTCCCCAAGTGTACAGACTGTCACTCATGCTTCCGAGTTCCTGATTCTTTGTTGTGTTAATGCCAGCTCTTGGTCGGTGTATTTTTTGTCTACTAGGAGGTTCTTTCCTTCAGTAAATAGAGCAGAGTCCATATTTTGGACTTTGTTGATGGTTGTTACATGGGTGACCATTGGTTTATGTAGCTGGCTGAGTTGATTCTCAACTTTTAATTCAGGTACCAGTAGTCCTTGACATAAGGCATTCTTTATTGAATTCACTGCTTCCAGTTCTTGTCCTGGGTCCAGCTTGGTAAAATCCACCAGTATCTGTCTCCATATCATTGCTTTGCTCATTCTGGGAAGCTCAATATATCAAGCTTCTGAAACTCACCAGCTGCTATCCATTTTTGCCATGTTTGAATGGTGGTAGAGATCAGTATTCGTTGATTCTCCAGCTGGACGTTCGTGCAACATGAATACTTTCGTCACATATATGCCTCCTGATATTGCTCATCTAGTATATTCAGCTGTCATTTCCACAAAGTATTCAACCCTGAATATACATATTAGGGTTCCAGTACATGTACTGTGGATTGTGAATCATTATCGATCTGTTTTATTGACTAAATATTGCTGTTCAATTGAATATACATTTTCCAAAAAATAGTAGTTGCCTGCCATTGAAAAATGTACGAAGGCTATAAGGATTTGCAGTTGATGATCCAAAGTAAACAGAGTATACAGTATTGTTCTTCAATCCAGTCAAAAAAGCTATCAAATTTCTCTGTGATGCAGTTGCACATATATGGTACCGCCCATTCCTGAATGGCTCAACAGTTACAGTGGCCGATTGGGTTTGAATAATTGTAATTTATATCACCTTCTTCTTCTGAACCACAACGAATATAAATTCCGTTGCTGGTGGTTTCTGCCTGGCTCAGGTATTTGGACGTGATACTGATTGCCCAAAATATTGTGATCCGTAGGTCATCACAATATACACAAGCAGGGTAATACCAATTGTGTCTGGTAGAATTTGATGACCAATTTGTATTCAAAATTGCTTGTAAATTTAAAAACTTTGCTGAACATGTTGCAATTATGATGACAATGATAGCAGCTTAAGCCATGTAGAAATTAGCACAGCACATATGAATAAAACCAGTAGAATAGATTGTACACTTGTTCTACTGTCACGGGTCCATGGCATGGTATTGAAGATTCTGGGCTTGAGGTTTCATCAGTGACTCAATTGAATGCCGGACGGCTAAGAAGTTTCAGGGAAGTGTGCAGATACCCAGACAATGACTGTATAACCGAAATTTGATCTAGAATAACGAAGTGTGAAATAAGTGAAAGCCAAAGCTAATTGATTGTTTTATCAATGAGAGAACAAGTGAAGAAAAAAAGATATCCTCCGCCATAGTTGAGATTATATACAGTGATTCACTCGTTTCATCATATATTTGAACTGTTGCTGTTAATGTATACAGCATTTGTAAGATACTGTTATTTCAGATACAACCGGATCATGAACCTGATCTCGTTCCCATTGTACTTTAGCTTACACTCGAAACCTGATTTCATTCTCGATGTGCTATATACTTGGTTCAAAACCTGATGTCATTTTGTTCATCCTCCACTTGAGGCCTGATGTCATTCTCATCAGGCATTAGTCTCAATTGGAAAGCAGATTTCATTCTGGTCGTGCTTGTAGCCTCCACTCGAAACTTAATTCGATTCTCATCCTACTTTAGCTGTTGTATTATTGAGCAATCTTGACTCCACCTTCGATGGTCACTAAACAGATCAATGGCAGTCATTACGGAGATATGATTGTCAGCGGCAAATTATACGAATGGCTACCACCGGACCCAATCGTTCTGCTTATATGTGACAATGTTCCGGAGGTACAGTTCATTACGCCATTGAATCCTTCAGTTTGACTGTCGGTCTGCGAATGAAATACAGTTGACAGTCTTGATTCGATAGCCGAACTGTCAGAGACGTATTTCCAGAATACCGAGGCGCATTGTGGTTCTCAATCTGACACAATTGTTTTGGGCAGTGTGTGTAGTCTGAACACTTCTTTGATGTACATTTCCCCTAGCATTTTTCAATTCACTATGGCTGTGCAGGGTACCAAGTATCGTATCTTGGATAGACAATTGACCAATACCGATATTTGGTTGAATACATCGCTCTGAGATAGTCCGACTATGCAATCGATGCTGAGATCCTTGAATGATTGCTCGGGTACTACTTACGGTTGTAACAAGCCATGATACTTGCCAAGGATTGCCTTGCTCCACTGGCAGGTGTTGCAGTATAGTATGTAGTGGTCCATGTCCTTTCTCATATGGTTCCAGGAATGGCTTCAGCCTACCAGGTTGTAGGTATTTGCCTGTCCTGGGTATTCCGCCACCTGAGAATCATGGTATTTTTGAATCCACTTCAACTTGTTCTTATTTGTTGGATGGATTTGTCTTTCAGATACTTTCTACAGATGGGTCTTGTGCATATACTGCCTATATCTACTGTCATACGGACAACAATGATATGGATATTCTCTCCAATTTTGTTCCTCTTTGGTACTTACAGGGTTATCCAAGTTTTCTGTTTCTGTGACAACCACAACTAGCCCTGTACGTACTTTCTCATTGAGATTGTGTGTTTTTGGTATGATTTGTTGGATTTTTTCTACCCACCATATCAGGGAAATCTCTCCTTGCATTCTGGTAGGCACATTGGGTTTTTGTCCTTGCTTTCCTGGTCAGTTAAGTATCTGAATGTTCAACCTGAACAGGAATTCTGAACTCTTGGTCTGCTTTCGATTGAACAGTTTGGATATGATCAAGTTTGCCAGGTCTGTGGAAGCCAAAAAGATTTTAATTGAATATGCTGAACCTTCGTATTCCGGTTGCTATGGTTCATTGCTTTTGACTACTGCGCCTATTTCCTGATTGCAGTTTGTATCATTTGCTTTGGTGGGTGAGTATCATTTGGAAAAGATGGCGACTGGTTGTAGCACTCCTTGGGCATCTATATAGGAAAAAACTGCTGCAGATATGTAACTTGCGGGGTTGTTTTCGAGGACTATGTTCATTTCACCATCCAAATCGGCTAGTACTGGTGTTGTCCTAAAGGCTCATTTCCGTTCGGCGAATTACCCATTTTTCTTCAATTCTTCAGCAGAATGATCCTAGCTTCGTTGTGGGTTTCGTTGGTGGTTGCCCTACACTGGTATACTTCAATATGAATTATCTGTAGATATGTACGAAACCTGCAAAAGCTAGGACTTCTGTGAGTGTTACCAGCGCATCCCAATTGTCAACTGCGTAGACTTTGACAAGTGTCTTTCTGATTGTGTGTACTTGCACATTGAATCCTAGGTAGTTGCCTTCATCCTTATGGCACTCGAATTGTTATGCATTTTGGTAGAAACAGGCTATCTGTAATGCGGCCAAGATTGCTCTACGGTGTTGCTTGATTTCCTTCAGGTTATCAATGTTGATGAAGATGTTGTTGTAACGGTGGAGGTCAGGCCTTGGTGGTTAGTACTGCGGCTGCAGCAAAGCTACTAGCCGACGGTGAGTAAGTACAAATCTTAGATAAACTTTGAGCAGCTGCTATCGTATGGTAGTGACTATCTGACTGATTCACAATCATACTGAATCAGTTGTCCACGTTTGCAACCATACCGACCCTCATTCGCATGCAAGCCCGTACAAAGCCTTACAAGCCCGTCCTTGCCATTGCACTGTAATCGTATCTTAGTTAGCAGTCACATTTTGCGCAGTTTGATTTGCGATATTTCCTTGTTTTCTCCTCCCATTTGTCCTATATACAACACCTGGAGAACCCACGGAAAACTCTCAAAAATGACTCGTATAAGTCAATTCCATACTTAATAGCATCAAGCTGCCTCTCTGGATACCAACTAGAACTGATCTACACGGCACTGATGATTACTGGAGTGAAGCAATGGTCCAATCAGCCGCTCCTGCATCAAAAGCCAACAAACACTTTGGCTAAGAATCAGCATCAGTGTGATGGTCAAGCCAGAAACCAAGGACGAAGATGAGGATGACGATGACAGCAAAGAAGTCGAGCACTCTACCCGCATTCATAACAACAACAATATCCAATATGCCATCATCAACAAAGACAACCAAAAGATGTCAGGGTCGAACAAACTGACCAAAGCCATAATGGATCATCATACAGATTGGTTGAGACCTGAGAGAGAACATTTGGCCTTGAACAGGGAATGATTGGCTTTGGAATGCGTCACACAGGACAGCCTTGTAAGATCCAAGATTTTCCATATGGTCATGCCCATGCCATGCGGTGATGGAGCACAGGAGTTGGACAAGTTTCTCGACACCTTGTACTCCAATTTCAACTCTGACAAACAGCCATTCCCATGTGGCAGACATAATCAAGTTCAATATGCGGTCTTTCTGCGCAATTTAAGAAGTTACTATCACAACACCATACAGTAGCAGACGCCAATTTTCAACAAGCCCGAATGTGATAGCAATCAATGGGTGGATACAGATACGTACTGTGCAAATTTCAAGCTGTTTAGGGAACAAAACAACAGGATCAATAGAGACAAAAACCACCACGTTCGTACAGTAATGATGACGATGGATGAATATATTCATATCCCAAACGAACTAGTCAGAGCCTATGCAAATCGTATCAAAGCTAATTTCAAGCCGGCCGAGTGGAATATAGCGGAGCTGCGGCTAGCATGCTACAATATCTCCTGGAGAGGCCTATTGCACAATTTCAACAATAAAACCGGGCCAATGACCCCAGTATCTGGACAATTTGAAACAGTCAGGTAGCGATTCGACAAGGCCTGTGCATTGGAGGGCTTCCATGCCCAAAGCAATTGGGTGAAACCCTGCTGTGAACTGAAGCCAGTATTGCGGAATAATTGCACGAAACAAACGTACCTGATGTCCATCTCCACACTGTTGGGAACCACATAGACCCTGAAATTGTCAGGCAGTGTTGGGAGCAAGTCCAACAAATGTGGGAACTCCAGCGAAGGAGGCAATCATTCCATCTTACCGCCAGCACTCTGGACCTCAAAAGATGTCTACCAAAAGCGAAAGGCCAAACATCAGTATATACACTGTGGAAGCACAGATCATAAAACTCACCACAGCGCGATATTCCACCGGCCAAATTTGCCTGAACAAGACTAACCCATTGAGAGGTGGAGGTGGATGCCAGGTGACATATTCATAATCGTTCAATACACAGCTCTCAAAACACTTACATACCTCGCCTGGCTCCTGACTTGTTGACAGTTGCTGGATGTGCATGAGGTGGGGCTGAAGACGATTGGCATGAGGGTGTTGTTGGCCACTATTGAGCAGATCTGACCCCACTGATTAGACCTGCGATCGGGAGATATTTTGGAACCACCCGGGGTTCTCTTTTTAAGTCGTTACATATGTGGTATAGGGAGACCCGATTCCTTGCATATCTTGTACACAGTTCAAATTTGGAATTGACACAGTAAAACTCAGTGTGTTTGAGCACTCATTGTTTGTGGTCCATCAAGCATCTCTATGGAACCAAGTCTGTTTAAGCAACTTCTGCTAAGATGTGAACCCATATTCACTCCGACCCAAAGCCTCAATGGTTAAATGATGATGTCTGCGAAGGAGAAGCTATTAACCAGCATCGCAGTTCTATATGGTAAGCACCTGGCTCCTGTGAACGAATCGCAGGTGATGATCATTCTGATAAAAACTGAACACTTTGTTCTTTGCTTGCCCTGGGTGAACGCAAGAAATCCGGATATCTACTGCCAGTCTGATTGACATTTGACTCTGTGGACCCCAAGTGGAGTCTCACAGGCAACACTGGCGGCGATGTCAAAATCTTCCCAGGATATGGCCAAACACTCTCTTGAGAATGGCGGTGCAAGGAACCAGCCTCCAAATATTCATCTACTTGGAGTGACCACATTTGAGTCTCTCTTAGCTAGCGATGATATTTTTGGGGCATTTGCCATACCACTTGAGGATTAAACAGGTTGGTAATATGCGACGATGGAAGGCATCACCGACATTCAAATATGCATCAGGTACAGGCCATGCAAGCAGAAGCAATGGTGGTAGTTGCCGCAGATGAGTAACATATTGACAGTACTTGATTGACTGCTACTCGCTCACTGAGACAGAAAGAAAGGACATGACGCCAGGGTCATGCTCAATCGTCATGAGCTGGCAGAAGACTCTACTCCAGCGAATCTCTATCCTTCTCCACCTCAGTGGAATTCGTATGCAGAGCAAACATGTACAGATGGAGCATGGCAGACTCCTGACTGGGTGCCTATAGACAATAGTGCGTACATTCCCGCCAAATACCAATAATTTGTTGAGGTCTTTAGCAAGCCCAAGACCAGGACGCTTTGGCCGCACCGTCCGATTGACCATGTGATTGACCTGGAGCTTGTGCACAATCTGCCCTATGGGCGGATCTATTACCTGTCGGATGTGGGGTTGAGGACTATAGATGCTAATATCAAAATCAATTTTGTGAACATGTTCTCACAAAGGTTGTGATCACTGGCAGCAGCACTGATGCTAATCGCAGAAAAGACAGATGACAGCCTGAGACCGGGTGTAGGCAGCGAAACATTGAACATGGAAACGATTATAAACGGCAACACCCCTTTCACTTATCTCAGAGATGCTTGACCGTGTTGGTGGTGCGAGATGTTTTACGAACATTGATCTGTGGTGCTCATCACCTGATACATATGGAGAAGGGGGACATGTACTAGACGGTATTCCAAACCCAATATGTCAGGTTCAAGTATCATGTCATGTTTTTGGGCTTATTGAATACACAGGCAACTTTTTAAGCCTAACTTGGGGACTGTCTGCACCCGTATATCGACGATATTTAAGTTTGTTTCCTCAATGACATCCTGATCTACACCACCTACAAAACGAAGTACGAAGAGCGCAAATAACAGTTACTGCATCAACTCCAGCAAAACGTACTCTAATGCCGGGCAGAGATTTGCCAATTCGGAGTCATGGAGATTGGCTTCCTTGGATGTTTTATCAGTACCAATCGTGTGAGCATGGAGTTGGATTGCATATCAACCATTGAATATTGGCCAACCCCAGCGTAGATCAAACATGTGCAGGTCCATCTTGGAATCACAAAGTTCATTTGAACATTGATCTGGAAATTTCACAATGTAACGGCACCCATATGAATTCTGCTAAAGCACTCGCCAGGGCAGGGCAGGTGGGAATGACTGAGAAATACTGAACTCGCATTCCACAATATCAAGAGAGCCTGCCCAGAGGCACTGATTCAACAGCACTTTCACGCGGTGAAACCAATCATCCTTCAGACCGATGGATACGCCTTCGCGATCGCAGGGATTCTGATCGAGTACCACATATTAAGCACCCCACAACCAGTGAAGTTTTCATCGTTGACGAGTGGGCCAGCCTATCAGCACTATGATACATACAACCATCAGCTGCTTGCCATTATTGAGAGTATGAAGCAGTGGCATGACAATCTCGGAGGAGCCACTCACAAGATCATAGTACGGTACTACCACGAAAACTTTCGGAATTTGCTAACTTCTAAAGTGCTATCACGGCGACAAGCTAGGTGGTCAGATATCCTCTGAGCCTACAACATTACCATTGAGCACTTGGAGGGCTTCAAAAATTCTTCAAACAGTCTGTCTACACGGCCCGACTACATTCAAGGCCATGAGAAGCCCATCGGGCGACTCCTGGCAACGCTGGCAGTGAGACCCAGTACACGTGAAGTTGAACCTCATGATGACCTCCTACAGGTCTTTCAGAAGCCCTTGTCTTCCGATATACTGACATGAATGCAAAGATTGTCAACTCGCCCATGGCGAACTCGGGCGCAGACTGAATCCGATGGCAGGTCGTGACTGGAGCTCTGACATACCATAAGACAATATTCATTCCTGCAAATGAAATACTTTGTGCTACAGTAATAGATCTCATTCATGACCACCCCGAATCAGGTCATTTCGGAGCTCTTACGACGACCGAACTAGTTTCTTGGGACTTCAATTGGCCCACGATAGACATGCGCATAGGAAGTATGTCCGTGGCTGGAAAGTATTTCACCGCGTCAAGGCCCCACAGCACTCCGCATATAATACAATCATGGCCTTGGCTCCTCCACGGTACCTCTGGGAAGAAGTCACCATGGATGGTATTCCTGACTTGCCGGACTGAACAGCATCTGGGTACACAGGAGTATTCATCGTTGTCTGTATGCTAACAAAGATAGACATTTTCTGCCGTGCCGAAATGATGTTGATTAACCAAAACTGGCCAGACTCTACTTCCAGCGTGTCATTTGCAGGAATAGTGTGTCTGACGATGTCATCAGCGATTGATGAGGCCACTTCAGGTTCTCCATCTGGGCAAGAGTATTTTTCTGTATGAGTACTGACCACCGACTCTTCACAGCTTGCTACCCATGAACAGACAGTGAAACAGAGACGCAAAATCAGACAATGGCGCAGTTCCTCAGAGCCTGGTGCAACTACAAGCAGGATAACTGGGTTCGGCTTCTCCCATTGGCCGAGATTGCATACAACAACTCCGTACACCTCTCAACAAGGATAACTCCCTTCTGGTTGAATTACAACTACCATCCACCCCCACAGTGCAATGCTCTCAAGACCCCTTCCAACATAAGGTCAATGCTTCAAGTGGAATCCATGATGGTCACCCTGGCTGAGTCACACTAAAAGCTTGGTCAAAATATACTGGATGCTCACGTTCGGCCAGCCATGTATACCAGGTGCCAAAAAGTCACCTTAGCGGTCAGTGATAAAGATGGGCTCTCAACGAACAACATCTGTACGATGAGGCCGACAATCACTCTGGACTATCAATACGCAGGCACATGAATGGTGCATATGGTCATCAACACAAGTGGTAACAATCGAGACCATCCAAGAACGATGCACATCGATGACATCTGCCATATTTCTCTGCTCAACTCATAGACGCCACCAACTGCCAGTCAGCGGCCATCAACGCCTCGGCCAACATTCGTGGACAATGCTGATCAATATGTGGTCAAACTGATCCTTGACTCCAAACGGCACAATTGATGTCTCCACTACTAAGTTCAGTGGGCAAGCTACATCCACGTGC